>CATIUR010000005.1:47579178-47726678 GCA_949592205.1 Helichrysum umbraculigerum | reverse complement strand
TTTAAATAATTCGGCGTAACAACCGAACACATTTTTCGACAAAAACAGACTGTTCTGTGAAGATCAGTTTATAGCTTAAAATCCGTAAATTTCTGGAAGGATCCAAAGAAGAACGTTTTGTAGATCTTTTCAATACGCAACTTTTTTAAAAAAATTCGTTGTCTAACTCATCCTAGAACTCAAGATATGACCGTTTTAGTGGACTGAGTTTCTGAAGATAGATTATTGCATGTTTACATATGCTTTGTAAAAATGATTTTTAGCAAGGATTTTGGACATAATCAAGTTAGATGAACAATATAACATCAATATCAGTAGCATGCAAGTAAATAAATGAAGGGTTTTGGTGATTCTCACAAGGAAATGATGAAGAAGATGATGGAAAGGAGCCTTGATTCTTGTTGATCTTCTTCTTGCTATTGATCTTTGAAGGTTGTTGGTGTTACTAGATGAAAATGAACTGATTTTTGGTATGGTGGTGGTGGTGAATTCGGTGGTTATGAGAGGAGAGGGAAGAAAGTGTAGTGAGTTTGAAATGAGAGCAAATGATGAAGTGAGGTGGGAAGTTGTGAGGCTTAGTGTGTAGAAATGGGTTAAGTCATCAAATGATGATGGAGGTGGTGTGGGCATGTGGAAGCCGGCCCATATGGCCTCACAAATGCTGATTTTTGTGTAAAATTTTACTCCATAGTTCGCGCTCCATGCGGTGTTCGTTTTCTCGTCCGTTTCGGTATTTATATATACATTAAACGTTAAATGTACGTGTTTAAATGACAAATTTGATTTTCGATATTTTCACTTGAAATATTTATTCTAAATACTTGAAAACAATAATAAATGTTCCGTTAATTTATTGGTCTCGATTTGCGCGTTTGTTGTACGGAGGTTTAATCGCGTAGCGTTTTAAATAGACGTTTTTCATTATTAACATCGAATGAGATATTTTTAATGAAAGTTTTACTCTAAATGATATATTTTAAATTCTTAAAATTCTTAAAATATATTTTGGTTTTCGTTCGATTGTCGGGTGCGTTCTGCGCGTTTCTGTAATATACGGGTTACTTAATACGATACAAATAATTTATTAAATATTATCAACATAATATTAATGAGTTTTTGAGTTTATTAAATAATTTCATATTATTTAATATTTTGTTCACCAACGTCCGTATTTATACTGTCGAACTCCGTCCTGTTGTTTCGCACAATTTCATCAAATTGCGTAAGCGTAATTACAACTAATTATGTAAGCGTATATTCACAAAATATACAAGTATATAGAAGCAATTACAAGTATTTAGCCTAATTCTAAACTAAACACACGAAATTTGGGTTTCAAGTAGGATTATCAAAAATCCTAAATCGTCGGGTGTCACACGTGATGCAAGGTTTAACGTTTAGGGCGTCTTCAACTATGCTTCGTGGGACCCCTGTCATGTCTGATGGTTGGAAGGCGAAGACATCTTGATTTTCAATCAACAGATCCCGTAATTGTTTCTTGATTCCTGAGGGGAGGTTCCTGCCGATACCTACCGTATGCTCAGGATAATCCTGATTTATCACGACTTTTTCTTCTTCACTTTCAGGCTATTGTGAGACCACCTGTTGGATTTTTTGATTTACCTGAGTGCACTCTATCGGTGCAGGTTTGGTGGCCTGGACAGTGGCTATTCCCTCAGGTGTTGGGAATTTAACCATTCCATGGACAATGGAGATAACTGCCCCAAATTGTAGCATAGCGGTCCTTCCCAAAATTGCATTATACCTTGAAGCAGAACGTACGATGACAAAATCAAGGCTAACAGCTCTGTACCTTGGGTATTCGTCTTGCGTGACTTCAAGCTTGATTTTGCCCAATGGCCAGTTTGTTTTCCCCGAGAACCCGACCAATGGCTGTAGAAATTCTTCCTAGTGACTTTTAATACAATCCGGCAATTGTCCAAAACAATGTTCGTACATGATCTCAGTGTAGCTTCCACTGTCCAGGTAGACTCTTCCAACCTGAAAATTCACGATCCTTGCTGTGATGACAAGTGGTTCAGCTGAGTAAATTACCCTGTGAATCGGTAGAAAGCTAATTTCTTGTAACTCCCATAATTCTATTATGTCAATCTTTATTTTTTGCTCTTGGCCCAGGGGGTTGATCATGAGGATTACTGCATCAGGTTTTGGTAGCTCAGCTGTTCCTTTCCCTTTCTTAGCCTCTCCCTGTTGGTAATCTCGCGCCCCATGTGCTAGATGTTCCAGCCTGCCATCTTTGATTGCCTTATATATATGGGCCTTTAAATTCCCTGCATTCGTTGGTATCGTGCCCCCCTTCTCTGTGAAATTTGCAATATCTTCCGTTGTCTTTTGCCTTTGACGCCATAGGTGGGGGCTTCTTGAACCCTTTTGCCGCGGGCTCTGTTGCTAATATTTAATGTGGTGCTTTTGACAAGGAGGCCAACTATGCATCTTTTTCGGCATGTTTATTATAGGGCTGGAATCTGTTTCCCCTGTTGAACTTGTTTCCCTGTTGGCCTTTGCCCTTTCCCTGATAAGGTTGAAATTTCTGATCCCCCCTAGAATTATTTGCCGCTTGCTTGTTTCTCCTGTTCAGCTGACGTTTTTCCATCGCCCTGATATAGTCCCTTGTTTGAGACACTTGTGCAGAAAAGGTTGACGGTGTTTCGCCAATGAATTTGTCTACGAGTGTTTGGAAGCGGTTTTCATCCAGGAAAGATATGAAACCAGATACCTGCTGACTTTCAGGGAGTCCAGGTATTTTCAAACATTCGTCGGTATACCTATCAATAAAATCCTCCAGAGGTTCATGAGGATGTTGCTTAATCATATGGGCTTCCACATGGGATCTGATATGTTTTTTCTTCTGGTGGAAATGGCTGACGAACCTCCTCCTGATGTCGTTGAAGCAGGTGATGCTTCTTTCAGGGAGGTCCCAGAACCAGGACTTCGCATACGACCTGAGGACCGAAGGAAACATTTGACATGCAACTGCGTCTTCCCAATGCTGTGTTTTAATAGCATGATCATAGGACTGAATGAAGTCCTCTGGATCAATTGTTCCGTCATAGGTACCCAAGGTGACAGGAACCGCGGCACCCAGGGGGAGGGGCACGCTGACTATTGCTGGGTGGAACTGAGTATTGGAATCAGGGATAACACTTTGAGGGGTTGACGGTTTTCCGTGCATCACAGCAAGTAAATTTGCCAACATAGGTGGAAGCGGTGGTGGTGGTGGTGGTATCACTGTGGTTGCATTTCTAAGATTTGACCTAAGGCATTTACCGTCTCCTGAACAGAAGGTGTCTGTGCAGGCTGCATAAACGGCTGTTGGAAAGATTGCTGTGTAGGGGGAGCAAATGGCTGCTGAAAAGACTGTTGCGTTTGGAAGGTTTGTGGGAAAGTCTGTTGGAACCACTGTTGATAGGTTTGCTGAAATGGTTGCTGGAAATTTTGATGCGGGATCTGTTGGAATGGCTATTGAGAAGTGCTCTGGAATGTTGTTTGGGGGGTTTGTTGAAATATGTTTTGCAAGGGAATTTGGCTTGCATTCTGCTGAGTTTGTTGACACCCCAGAAGACCCATTCCCATAGCCATTTGCTGTGTGCCAAAAGGTATAGGTCCCTGCTGTTGAGAATTTTGTCCTCCTGGAGTTGTAAAATCCAGCTGACGGCGTGACTGTTCTAACACCTGTCGTCGTTCCCATTCCATGTTCACCGGAATTTACCACCGGTGTTTGTGTGTTTTTAGCAGCAAAGTGAACAATATTTTCACCGGCCATCGGTGTTGGACCAGCGTTTGACGTCATGGTATGTTTAGCTGAGTGATTGTATTTCTGAGTTAGTTATTTAAGAAAACGGTGTATTATTCCGACTAGCTGTATAAGAGATCTAGGGTTTTAACAAATGGATGACGCCATTTGATCAAGCATAAAAATTATACATGAATGCAGAGAGATTGATTCGATTCGATACTCTCCGTGACTTACGTGGATAACCCGTTGGAGTGTATAGAACGAAACCAAGGGTGGCGTGAATCGGCTGGAGAAAGATAAGTGGTTATCTTTCCTTGTGGATTATGGTTTTTAGGGTTTGATGATGAAGGTGAATTTGGAGGTGCTTGGGAATGAATAGTGTTCATAGCCTTGTATTTATACATGCCCTTGATCACCTTGGTGGACAAGTTTTGCCACGTGTCACGATCCCTCATCATCTGGTGATGTCAATAGGACGGTTGTGATCAACCTCTTTTGCGCGTGGGTCCCCTGTGTTGACGTGGACCAATGGCAGTAAGGGATTCAAACCCTTGTCGGCTTGCAGGGGACCAAAACTAACATTGGTGATCCCCCGGATTATGTTGCCGTGGGCTGAGGGGACACAAACCCTAGGTTGATGGGCCTGCGCGCTGTATTGGGCCGTTCCTGTTGGACCCTTTCCTGGTTTTGGGCTTAGTAGCTTTTCCTGATTTTATCTGTTGGCCCAGTAGGGGTGGTAATTATTAGTTACCTAGAAATAACGGTGACACTCTTCACACTAATGGTTATAGGTTTTCTAAAGCGTAAATCTTCATAGTAAATTATTGATCAAAAGAAACTTTGTGCAAGTTTACCATCTTCTTTTAGTATCATTTCATATGTTTTTAGCATTTTCGGATGCCGGCTATGTTTTCAGTGACACCGAGCGGGCTCGAAATGCATTTGTCACTTTTAAGGATCCTCAAGGTGCAGCTATCGGCCGGTATGTATAGTTTCATTAATAATTATTAACAAAATTTACAACTTATAATAGTACACTGCTCCATGTTCTGTACATAATCTTACGAGTTCAATTTGATAATTTTAGGGAACAACTATAGTTGACCTATCTGTTACCATTGTTCTTGCACCAGAATACACTCTCCCACTCAACAGCTCCGTTCACTTGAACATGAAATTAATGATGATTATGTCATCGATATCAACTTCTTCGACAAAAGTTGACTATCCAGCCCATACATAAAATGAGTAATTGTTATAACTAAAACGTTTACAAATTTGATCATTTATACTTTAAAATCGACATGTCTTAAATTTTAATAAATATTTTTAATTAACAAAAGAGTATATGTATCTAATAACTTATTTAGAGAAATACCAAAAAACTTGAAACGTACCAAAATGATGAGGTATATTTTAGATGTTATTGGTTGTCGATTATATTATATAAAAGTCTATTCCCTAGTACCGTTTCATTTGACTTCAAATTTTTAATTACACATTAAAAAATCAAATGTTGAAGCCCGCTCACCTAATAAATATAATACATAAAAGTCTACAATATAGATTAAAAACCAGTTAATAACTTTGTTTCAGTTTGCTTATGTATAATGATTCAATTTAACATAAATATCTCGGGTTTTTTGCCGAAAAAGGAACAACTTATTCTCGTTTTTGTGTTTTTGGGTATCAAATATTTTTAACTTTTTAAAATGAACAACTTATTTTAAAATTAGGATTAAAGGGTACATGGCTAAAAAGTTCGGAATATTTTATACGCGAAAACACGCTAATGTCAGTGATTCGGTAAATATGACATAGATCGGAGAATGGTTAAATGCTTCTTTGGGAAAAACGAGAATTATTGACTCATTAATCTTCCACAAATGGTTAAAAATTCTGAACTTTTTGGCCATATACCCTTTAATCCTAATTTTAAAATAAGTTATTCATTTTAAAAGGTTAAAAATATTTGATACCCTAAAACACAAAAACGAGAATAAATTGTTCCTTTTTCGACAAAAAATCCGAAATATCTCGGAAATAATGTAAGAAAGCTACGTAAGGGAATCAACCAACATTTTGTTTAACCATTAGAAGTTCGATAAAGAACCCATTACCAGTAAACGGGCTAAAATTGTTAATTATTAAATAATTGAGATATTGAAAGGCTACTGAACAATCTGTATGTCTTTTGAGAAAACGAGAAAGACGACGAATGATTCAGGGCTACTCCTTGCGTCTCCCATAGTGTCATGTTTTGACTTTTTAAAGTCTTTCTTTTTCAATTTTGACCTTAAATATTTTTGTTTGTGTTGTATAATACTTGATGCAACATATATGAATGAGTTGTGTTTAAAATGTATTTTCATTGGTATAATTTTCATCATATATTATATAACACAAACAAAAATATTTAATGTCAAAGTTGAAAAAGAAAGACTTCAAAAAGTCAAAATATGACACTTTGACTGGGACGGAGGAAGTATTATATTTCAAGTGTATGAAACTATCTACGTATATATCTGAATAAATATTAATATTAATATTAACATTAATGGTTGACATTATTTGGTATATTTTTCTTTAAAAAAAATTGTCACGTGGTCATCAATGAGTTGAGTATGTATGTATGACATATACATACATGAAATTTTAGTATAATTAATAATATTGATTATTATATATGAATATTAGACTTTAAACCCATGTATACACACGAATTTTTAGTATGAAATTCCGTATTTAGTATCTTGTTTCTAATAACAAAGTGTGTAAGTTAATATGTATATTAAGCATTTTGTAAAATTTTATGATAATATTACTTTATGAAAATAGATTTATATAAGTATATATCAAATAATTAAAAGTTTTTGAAACCAAGTTAGTGAAAAAATTAATTATTTTAAGTCTATATTAACCTTTTCAATTAATTTTATTCCTACTCGGTGAATTGAAAATAGAAACATTACACATCAATTTGGATAATGTTTTAATTAATGAATTAAATTTCATTTTATATGTAAGTGAGTATTTGATTAAACATAATCAGTTTTTAATAAGTTAGGGATCTTATTTTAAAATTACTAAAATTATAAGACTTAATTGACAAATTAAAATTTAATTAGAATAATACATCACAAAGGTGTTTCCTATATATAATTTAAGATAATTGCATCTGGTTGTTGTGTATACTAGGATTGCATGCTGCATGTTTATGATTGTAAAATGTATCGATGGCATTCCATTTGTATTCTGTAGTTTTTATTTTTATTATTAGAATTGAAACGTCCCAAAAAAAAATTAAGTGGTACGCGATTCTGGTGTTGTATATGCGATCGCGTACTTAAGTCTAAACGGGTTATATAGTAAATTCTTTGGTTCTTACACGAACTTCTAAACTCCACGTGATCGCGTGAAAAACCTTAGTACGCGATCCTGGTTTATGGTATGCGATCGCGTACTTAAAACTATAAGCGTTCTGTAACCATTTCTTTGGAAGGTACGTGATTGTGTACCCCCTGCGCGATCGCGAACTGACCATTACATGCTGAATACTCAGCAAAACTCAGGTTTTGATACCAAATTCAAACACGCATAATTTTTGACTCATTTACAACCAAGGCATGAAAATTTGCAGTCACCTTACATATGACATAACAAAGGTTTTCCAATTGACACTTTTCTAAAATTCACACTAACGACAATTTCGAACTTAAATTCGAAAAATGGCCATTTTGACCACTAGAAAACCAAAACCCAAACCAATTGACTCATTCCTTTCAATCACTTAGGGTGTGTTTGGCAAAACTAGCTGGTAGCTGGAGCTGGAAGCTTGTAGCTTGAGCTTGTAGCTGGAGCTTATTTTATAAGCTTAAGCTTATGTGTTTAGAAGTGTTTGGAGAAAATAGCTGGAACTTATTGATGTAAATTGACATAAAAGGACAAAAAGTATATGATAAATAATCATATAAGGGGTATTTATATAATTTTTCATTTCATAAGCTATGAGCTTATTTTTATAAGCTACTTTAAGTAGTTTTTTTTTTTCCAAAGCTTATTTTTTCTATAAGCTCATGAAGTTTTATCTACCAAACAATGTTATAAGCTTAAGCTTATTGAAAAAATAAACTTAAGCTCCAATAAGCTCAAAGAAGCTCGCACGTCAAACACACCCTTACTAACATGTGCATCTACATATTTTAACACCAAAACAAGCACCAATGTGGGTAAACCCTTCATTTTGACATGTTTCAACATTTTGACATGTTTCAACATTTTAACATGTTATATAACTCATTTTGACCTGGTTGGAGACCAACAACAATTTCACTTATTTAACTTCTAATTAAATTCAACATCATTTTTTCCGATCCAATTGCAACTTACAATTTTCAATTGCCACAATCAACAAAATTCAAGTTTTGACGACTTAACCACTTTTCTACCCATATTATTTCCACAACTATTATATTATTGTCTTTTATCCAAACACGTCATATAACACATCCATTACCTAATTTGACACCAAAATACATACACAATCAAACTTCGAGTTTACCACTATTCCCTTTGACTTTACAAGGTCAAAGGTACATTTTACCAACCACTAAGAACTTCACTTTCAAACGACACATGACATCAAAATGTATTGTTTGGGCGATTTACACAATTGATGAACATTGCGATAATTCAAAAGAAAGAGAACTTGCCAACTCACATATTAGCAAGCTTAATCCACGCTATTCCTTCGCGATTGCCTTTCCCTCCATATGCTCACCTTTGTCTTTCAAATTATTTGCACATACAACATTCAACAACTTAAAGGGGTAAGCGTAAAGCTTAGTGAGCATATAGGCAATTAAATAAGTAATCCATCAAATCAAACAACAAATAGCAAATATCAACAACATCATATCATCTTAAGTAAATAACTACTGAGCAAATTGTAAAGATTAATTTCACTAGACGGATCCGCTTTCAACTTTCCACTTAAAACATGTACAATGTCAAGCACGAGTGCTACAACAACATCATGTGCAATGTCAAGCACATATACAAATATATCAACTGCCACATGGTACAATGTCAAGCACCAAGTGCATCAACAACATGCTAACTTAAGTTAGCTAATCTCTACAAATGTTCATTCCACATAACTTCACAAAATTAATAATTATCATCAACAATTTATATCAATATAAATATAAAATACAACAATTCACTCCACTTGGTTATGTGAACCTCTTGCACGTATGCAATCCGGAATCACATTACCATTACCCCAATAACCCCCATATCACTCACCTTTGTGTTTTAGGCAATTTTGCGGCTTAGTGATCAAATATGAATGCCACGTCCTTAGCACCTAGCATATAACACATCACAATATAACAACATATTTAACATCTAACAATCATCAAAATCAATTAACAATCATCATCAACCCATCATCCCCTTGCGTTGACCAAGTTTGACTTTTAGTCAAACTAAACATAACCTCACTTTCATGATCATATGAACTTCTAAAGTTTTATTACTTGAATTACTACTTTAATTATGATCAAAGCATCATAGAAACATCATTACTACATTTTCAACTACAATTTAAGTTAGTTTACACTAATTTGCAAGAATTTGACATAGCCCATCAAAATCACTATGAACATCATGTATGATTTTTCACTTCTAACTTGTAATAAGGTTAACAACAATCACTAATGGACTTTACTAGCATCAATTCAACATATATAAACCTTAACTTCGTATTACAAGTACCCAATTCCTCAAAACCCCTTGAAACCCAAATTCTAGGTTAAACTAAACAAGAACTTACACATACCTTTGAGTTAGAATTGATTAAGGGTGTTTGAATTCGAGTTTTCTAGTTTTAACTTGAAAGTTTTGTGTTGATTTTCTTCTCTTCTGCTTGCTCCCACGTTTTCTTCTTCTTTCTGGAACTAACTTTTATTTGGATAAGTATGTGCATGCGTACGTATATATGTATATGGATATGTATGTTTTAATTAATTTTACTCCCCTCAATTATTATTGTCTGGAACTTAAATATCACTCACAATTATTATTATTTTTCACAACTAATAATAATAATAATAATAATTTAAAATAATTATTTCTACACTTATTAAAATAATACCTTAAATTTTAGGGTGTTACGAGAACAGTTGATCATATATATAATTTTTACGGGTAGAGAGAACTTAGCCCAAAGAAAGAGTTACAAAGATGAGAGGATATAAAAACAACACGTAGCTCTATGTACAAACTCCAATCAGATTACAACTTTAATCAACTCATGTAATCTTTTGATTTTCACATCTATTAGACACCCAAAGAAAATAAAAAACTTGAATCTCATCCATGATTTTAGCCACTGAACTTGCAACTCCTTTGAAGACTTTGTCATTTCTTAACTTTCAAATACACCAAAAAGCAACCATAACAACAACTTCAAATATTTTGGACACTATATCAGTAAATTGTAGCTGATATCAGGGCCGGCCCTGGCCATGGACAGGCCGGGTGACGGCCCAGAGCATCAACGAAAGAGGGGCATTACACTAAGGAATCGATTTACGTATGTGCGGATCTGAAATTTATTGGTCTAGAAAAACCGATTTTTGAACAATTTAATCCAATTATATTATCTTATCAAGTTCATAAAATGTGTTTTATATAGTTAAAGTCAATACATTGATTTCATGGAAGAAAGAAAAATTTCTGCTATTCTTCAATGGAGGAAAAAGGTAGAAGGCATGATGTTTTGGAGAAGATGAGTATCATGACCCACTTTTTGTTTTTATTCAGTATTTTTGTTAATGACCCCTATTATTGTATAATTGTATAGTTTTGACCCTCAACTTTTAAGAATTAACTACTAAACACCGCATGTATATTTATCTTATACTTACACAAAAGAATACGGGGTTTTTATTTGTCTTTGCTGTCATTTAACAATTTTTGCCCATTTACCAATCTTCTCATGTAAATTACTTGACGTATATGTCCTTGAGCTTGTAAAATATAATGTTGTAGACTTTTAGTATTTTATTTTACGTTATGAAAATCAATTTTTTTTTTTGGGAAAGGCAAAGCGAAACTATAATATTACCAACTCAAAATTTAAAACTTACAAGCAATAAAAGAGAGGGCTCCAAGTTAGATTACTCCATTTCAAGCATAATGGTCCTATACAAATTAAAAAAATTCAAGTAACATTACACCCAAAAAAGTGATGATTGTGATGACTTCTCCTGGATTACCAATTCATTGCTCCCAATTTGTCGATTTTCACGAGCACCTGCTTTGAATCCACTGTTTTGATACTTTTTGGATCAAGGGAAATAGATCTTCATTAATAATTGAAGTTGCATCTTCCTCGAATGAATGAACTATTGGATTTCGCCATCTCCAAATGCTCCAAATTATTGTAGAAACTACAGCATGGAATAATTTTTCTGATCCTTTGAAACCTTGGGGAAAACTTTTGCCACGAACCAGCTCAATTACTGATGTCGGAATATTTATATAGAAAAATTATATTTATATAGAAAAATTGAAGATACAAATACAAACATACATAAAGATACTATTAATCAATATATATTTTGAAATATGAGTCATGTTCAAATGAGAATGATAATTTGATGAAAATGGAGGAATCAATAAGAATGCACCATGTGTCATAAAACTCATTTTCCCCACGTTTTTTAAAATCATATATCTCACAAACGGTAAGTCGAAAAATTATAAAAATTACACAAAAAAATCGGCATTTTTTTCTCTTCGATTTGCTATCTCACAAGGTATAATTTCGACGACTTCTTTTTTGGGTTGTACAAAATTAGTAACACATGTGTTACTCGCTGGTATCATATGTGTTACTAGCTGGTAACACATGTGCTACTCGCTGGTAACATATGTGTTAGATGTTTTCAAAACCCATCGAAAAATGGAAAAAAAAAGTTCGTCGAATGTATATCTTGTCACATCTCTAATCAAAGAGAATAAAACGTTGATTTTTATGGTGCAATTTTTGTGATTTTTCGACTTACCATTTGGGAGATATTTAATTTTTAAAAACGTGGGGAAAGAATGTTTATTGACACATGACGCATTCCCATTGATTCTCTCATTCTCACAAAAAGTTGTTATTATGAACCTTACTCTTTGAAATATAACTATATAAACTTATTAAATTTAACACATAAAACTAAATCTCTCGTCTTTAAGGTACATTTTATTCCTTCAAAACACATAAAACGTTATTTTTGGTGATCTATTTTAAAGATCACTTAACTTGTACCAGTTTACTTATTCAATAAAAATTGAATTTGGTATGAACCACACAGATTGATTAGATCTCAAACCTTCAAAAAAATAATGTATTGTTTGTTTACCAAAAATCAGGGGCATATTTTTGTGCCTAGCTCGGGGCATCAAAAACCTCATGACTGGCCTTGGCTGATATGGTACCAACTGTAAAGAACGACATCTTGGCACACGCATCAATAGCGAGTCCAGCCCCCACCATCGCAAAAGATTAATTTAAACTTCTTTTTAAACCCCGCAATCCATGAAAATGTGACGTTATGTTTCGATTGAATTATCGCAAAGTGGACACAACAATGAATGTAAATCTACACCCCCTTTCCATCGATGGGATTCTGTAGTAACTGTTAAACTTGAATGCGTTCTATGTATAAGGGTCTCTCATTGTTTATTTGGTAAAAATAAGAAATAATTTTGAAATCGGATTAAATATATATTAATATAAAGCAGTTTATGTTTTATAGTACTGAATGTGTTAAGTTTGACTATTTGAGTTATGAATTTCTTTTGAAACTTATATTTCACAATTAGTCTGGATATCACACCCTGCAAATTATAGTAGGTTTGTCAATTATGCAAAATAGATGGTTTACAACTAGTTATAGGGTAAAAGAGATGTGACAACTCGTGAGCTATTCGAAATTGACTCACTATAAGGCTCGAGCTACTCGAGTGGACTGTTGAGTCAAGCTCGAGTATTAAAATACTCTGCTCGTGAGCCTAATTGAGCTTGTATTATATTACAATTGAACCCACTATTGATATGTATCTTAAGACATTTACCTTAGCTTTTAACGAACTTCAAGTCGAGTTGGACATGAAAGTAGCGAATCGAGTCGAGCCAAGCTTAAAGTACCTATTCGATTAATAAATTAGTGAAAATTTATATTAATACTTAAATGCTTATAACTGAGTCAAGTCGAATCGCGTCAAGCTCGAAGTATCGGTCACTTATAGCTCAAGCTTGAAAGTAGAAACTCGATTGAGCTCAAGTCGAGTTTCGAGCTTGACACTGTATCAAGCAAAAGACAGTTATATACAGTCAAGCCACTTGAAACTGATTAAAACAAAATTTACACAACCCAGGGGAAGATATTCTACTACAGATTCAACCGCAAGGTACTGGACAACTAAAACACAATTGTGACCTTTTCATCTATACACATGAATGTAAAAATATGATTAATAAATTTGAATTAAATGGTTCAACCCTGCTGGAGCCATTCTTGGATGGCAGACCAAAGTGCAAGGTTTGGGACAAGGTTGGTGTTGGCTAGCTCAAGGTTGGTCATGGGTGAAGTTTTATGACGCCTGTCTAGCCATCCTTTTAAAGCCTCTGCCTCGTAAGTAAATCCATCAGCCGCAACCACCGGATCTTGCATGATTTCCTGCAGATTTGATCCCGACAAGTGAATCTTGTTAAATGCGAGAGTAAATCACTAAATCAAATGAAGTCATGTTTTTAAAAACGTTACTGTTCTTCAAATGTCGTTTTTGTAAACATAATTGATATAATAACTGCTATAGAAGAAAAGAAAAAAGTTCATGGGTCAGCCTGACTAGCCCCGGCTTGTGCGCCTTAAAATCATTTTTTCTGACTCGAACCAGTTTCCCAACCTGCCTGAACTACCCATTTTACCACCCTACTTTTACCCATGTGATACGTAAGTAATACTTTACTCAAGCCAACTCATTTACATATATTGGCTGACCTTACCCCACCGATATGTTATGTTCCATTACCTGTGATAAGACAATACTGAACAGTGAACACGGGTGTTACACCAAGTTAATAAGGACCAAAACCTAACCTGAAAGATTGGACAAATAAAGTAGTGTGGAATCTGGCATCGTCCTTCTGAACTCAATCTAAATGAGGAAAGTCCACAAGAAACCCGCATCGGTTCAAGCACCCTCCATACCTCAGACGCAAGATCGGGCCGATTTTTACGAGTAACGTCACAACAATTCATTGCCAAAAGAGCCAACTGTTGTGCCTGCACAAATGGCCAGTCTCCAGCCGTAGGATCCAAAATATTCTTCAAATCTTCTTTATTCAGTGCATATTGCACTTCCTTGGTCAACCCCAAAGCAGGCCTACCCGTCAATAACCTTAACAATATAATACCAAAAGAGTAAGTATCTGACTTGGCAGTAAGCTCCCCAGTAGTAAGAAATTCAGGGTCCATGTACACAAATGTCCCCTTTGGGTCGGTTCTGCAACACATTGATGTGTTGTTACTCGAAAACTCGTTTTGGGAGAGCACGCGACATATTCCGAAGTCACTTAACTTGGTAACCAAGTTTTTGTCGAAAAGAAGGTTAGCAGGCTTAAGATCACCATGAACGATGCCACAAGAATGAAGAAAAATGAGAACTGAACATAATTCAGCAGCAATACGGATTCTGTTTTGCCATGACAACGGGGGAGTATTGTCTTTACAGTTGAGTCGCTCTTCAAGGCTTCCTCCAGAAAGATATTGGTAGATTATTATCCAAGCATCCGGGCAGGCACCTATTAGGGTTACAAGATTTGGGTGCCTCAGTTTGCTCAAGATGTTGACCTGAAAGGAAAAAATAAAAAGTTCAAAATATTAATTCTACACTTCATAAGAAGACACTAGACAACCAACAAATCAGAAAATCATAGATTCATTTCATCCGATAAACCCCAAAGATTTATGAACGAGGAAGCTGGATGAACATTTTTTAAAAAGCGCCTTTGCGTATGATAAAAGCTATTTACAAGATAAAGGCCACGACGAGGTATAGGTGGCTAAATGAGCGGGTTGGGTAACAAGTCAAAATGTGTCCGTGTCAAAATAGCTATACGTTGGAGTGAATCAAAACAGGTCTTCTCGTTTGAGTTTACTGGAAGCACTTGTGTGCAAAGGTTTAGTATTTTTATAAATAATTAGTCTGTCAAACATGACTATAAAATGATATAATTTCTATAATAGTGTAATTGTCCGAATAAACTGATTTAGGTTGATTTATACTCTAACAATACATGTTTAGCAAAAAATATAAGAGTTTTTGTAATAAGAAGTCACCCAAAGTGTATTCAAATGCTTATAACCTCCAAAATAGCTTTATTAAAAAATACATTTTTATTTTAGAAGTAACTTTTTTGTAATCTTTTGATATATATATATATATATATATATATATAT
This sequence comes from Helichrysum umbraculigerum, assembly GCA_949592205.1. Taxonomy (NCBI): domain Eukaryota; kingdom Viridiplantae; phylum Streptophyta; class Magnoliopsida; order Asterales; family Asteraceae; genus Helichrysum; species Helichrysum umbraculigerum. Next base: position 47,711,396 of record CATIUR010000005.1, on the reverse strand, counting down.
ATATATATATATATATATATATATATATATATATATATATATATATATATAGTAACGGGATCAAAAAAGAAGAAAAATTAGGTGAAGAACAGGGAGAAGCAATATAATTCAGTATTTTTATTACTATGATTCATTTTTTATTATTATAATTCAAGTAATAAAAAGTTGAATCATAATAATAAAAATACTTGATCGTATTGCTTCTCCCTCTTCTCCATCTAAATTTCTCTCCCTTGATCCCAATCATATATATATATATATATATATATATATATATATATATATATATATATATATATATATATATATTGTACGGTACAACACAACTATGCATATTATATTTGGTATATACATCAAAAAAAAATTTGTATTTCTCAATACCCATAGTCTATGGGTCAAGCCAAACTGACCCGGCTTGGCCCATATAAGAAATTGCTCATTTACAACCGTTACATAACCTGCTCAAACAGCCATATTTGTCACCTTCGTATTGGCGGTTGTTGGTGATTTGTGTCACCAATAATGATTTAAGTGTAATGGGATTAATTTGTTAACCAATATAATCATAATAAATATTGAACAAGTTTGGGTGGTACGGAGTGCACACTTGTTTGAATTTATTTTGATTATTTAGGGGCGAAACCCCTAAACGAAGGGGTCCGGGGGCAGCGCCCCTGGTAGCGGGGTCCAAGGGGTGACAACCCCTGGCGGGTTCCAAGGGGCAGAGCCCGACCCAAAATTAATATTCGAAATAAAAACCTGGTTTTATTTTGACCCAAAACCCGGTTTTGGGTGGTTTGATTAACTGCCGAATGGGCAGTTACCCGTGTTATCATATTGGGATTTCTATTCGTTTTTTGGTACATGTTTTCATAACAAAACACAGATTCAAGTTCATATCAATTCTGAGTTTTATCCGATTTTAGATTTCGATTGTACCATCGAAATACTTTAATCTGAAAGTGACATCACGACTCTCAGAAATCCAAGTAATCGAAACCCTAATTTTCTAATAGCGGTTTTGCCGGATTGTATCCGTAATACTTCCACATAAGAGACTAACACATGATTGGTGACAAATAAAGATATTTCAAATTTCATAAGACTAAAACAGAGCAAGAGAAAAGGAAACCATCATACCTCCTGCTGAAATTCTGAAGGTCCTTGCAGGCTATGCGAGTGCAACATCTTTATGGCCACTTCAGTATGCCGAATAAAACCTCTGTATATACTTCCATAACCCCCTTCTCCAATCTTAAGAAATGGGTCAAAGTTGCGTGTGGCGTCTTTAATTTCAGAAAACGAGAACTCAGTGTAGAAGTGAGAGACACTTGAGTTTGAGGCTTCATCTGCTTGCTTCTCCCTCAGTTCCTCTACTAGTCTAAGTGCATCATCACATTCTATCTGCAACTCATCACGTTCCTTCTTGTAATTCTGCAAAAGCTCAACAGCTGAGAACATCTTTTGTTCAAGCTCCTGCACCGTATGGTCACCATCTGCAATTTGACTTTCAAGAAATAAATTCTGTTCGAGTGCCATACGGAATTCTTCTGCAACTTCATCTAGCTCCTTTTTAACATATTCATGTTCTTCCTTGGTTTTTTCTAGTGTTTTATTAATCTCTTGCCTTCGTCTCAATTCTTCAGCATACAAATTTTCGGATGCTCTAACCTACAAGATTGATGGGTGTACGCATGATTCAAAGTTAAAACATGTCCTACATTCATATGAAATTTACCCTTGATATAAATAATCAAAAAAATTGTTGTTGAACGAGCCCATAAAGACCCATGTAAGGTATCCGAGGAGTACAATTTACAACCTTTTTTTTGCATAAGATTTTGAACATTGTTTATTATATAACACATGTTTGTTTTTATATACACACAAACACGTACATATATACATTTAATATTATTGTACGTATAAGATATACATTTAATATTACTGTGTAAACTATATATAGACATATACATACAGCAAAGAAATTCCCCGGAAAAGCATATTACTCTGATACCCTACCGGATTATACATAGACACATTTTTTATGCATGAAACTATAATTATGCCTAATATAACAGATAGTATAATAGTTTAAACCTACATGGCTGTACACAGACTTCATGTAAAGAAATACATTGATGCATGCATGCATACTTCATTATGATACTAGATTATAGTGACACGAGTTGAGCATCATTGAGTCAGATTCAATGAGTTTAGCTCTTAGTCATGCCTTGGTTGCTCATAACTTAAGCTCGAATAACTGAGTATATTTACAGTTTACATTTCAGAGTCCATACGTACCGAAGATAGCTCAGACCACATTGCCACGCACACTACTCTGGACCACTGATAGATTAGTTTCTAGAATCGTGTTTGTTAGTGGGAAATATAGAACTTTCCATTACTAGTAATTATCAATAGAATGTAATCTTTAAGAAGTAAGATGAGGTAAAACAGGACTCTAACTCTATTATGCTTATGACCATACAAATCAAAAAATATCTTAAGTTATTGGGTTTAGTGTGTGGAAATATAACAAACTATGGTCTGACATTCATGTTATGTAGCGAACTACTCGGACTTCCATTGTATGTAACGAACTTGTAATTTCTTTACATTGTATGTATTTTGGTCAAATTAACGGTTGTAAGGGACGCCACGTGGAAGCTTTTAAAGTTGACACGTAAAAAAAGTACCGTAAATTACGTACAATGTAAGGAAATTACGAGTTCGTTACATACAATGGAAGACTGAGTAGTTCGCTATATAACATGAATGTCAGACCATAGTTTGATACATTTTCACGCACTAAACCCTAAGTTATTCTCATGTAGCGATGACTAACAAACGAGGAGTGGGTACAGTAATAATTGATGGGTTACATGATGCATATCATATGATCGAGATGACACCTATATACAAACTTATGCTTTTTGAAAGAGCTTTTATTAAAAAATTTTTGAATAAAATCATGAACAAATTACTGAAGATAACTGCTAATAAAAGAGCCTTATATTGCGACAATAACTTGAAGTTTACCCTGCGTTTAGCCTCAATGGCATCCTTTTCTGCTTTCCTGCGCCTGATAGACTCTTCAAATGCATCTCGTTTGGAATTGTCTGCCTCTGCCATTGCTTGTGCAAGCTGAACATAAAGCTCATCATTCACACCTGTTTCCTGCTATAGTTTCATGCAACATGTTAATAACTAATCAAGTTCCGACTGCTTAGGATTAGTATTCACAATAGCTCATTCCAACACAAAAAATGTACAAAAAGAAAATCGCATATCAACGTATTCGATCACACGACAAGAAGATTAATTCACATACTATGACACTGGAAGGTGACGGATTTTGATAGTCCCCTTTGAATCCATGTGCTGCACTATAGTCTGATTCGATTTCGCTACCTTCAGTTATTACAAATTGCATGGGTCCTAAATCATCCACCACTTCAGTCGAAGATGTAGACAGACGTGAACTTCTGGAAGGAATTCTCTGAGAAAACCAAGTCCATTCATCAGAGGCCCTTCCTGGATTCAGCCTACTGGGAGGAGCCGACTCTACAGTGAAATTTGACAATGAGGAGGATGTTCTGGTCACACGACTGTCAGACATGGCTCTGCGGAAGTTTTGGTTTGTACTATAAGACTGTAATATAGTATTATCTCTTTCACTAGCAGATCTTTGCGTCAAGCCAGATTCAGAGTTCGTATTTGATGGGAGTGACAGCGGGGACATCAAAACATCAGGTCCATCCAACCTGCCATGCCTGCATTGAAGTAGTATCATCGTTAGTTAGCACATAAATTTAATTAGCTTTGAATCCCTTCTATATAAGGCTGATAAAAGTTCAATGATTTGTTTCAACAAACTCACACCTAGCAATGCGAACACTTTGTTGGTAGATGTGGGAAAACGGGCAGGTCAGGCATGCTGCGAAATGGGCTCAAATCAAAAGGTTTATTTGTTCGATCCGAATTGAGCCAAAACACCTCTTTTCAGACTTCGCTGAATACCTTGTGCTTTAAAAACGCACACAATAACATATATATCATGTGACTCTCAACCCAATTGGATTTGTATTATGAATAGCATAATAAATTATAACAATAATAATCTTCTACTTTTTTACAAGGTTGCACTTTGAGGATAAAATGCATATTTAGTGAAGAAATGAAGAAAAATGAGGAATCAAGGGACTAAAAGAGTAAAATGCAGTGATCCGAGTGAAACTTGCCGAGCACCAAGATACACACTCGCCGAGTTCTTGTCAAAACGTGTTAATTATCTGATAATATCAAATGAAGAAGAAGAGATGAACTCAAAGACCTAAAATTCGGAAAAAGGTGAGATAATTAAAGCCTCAACGAATGTGGACATAATGAAGACTGAATACGACTAAAGATAAGACTGGAAGAAGACTCGCCCAGTCAGGCATGTCACTCGCCGAGTTTTAGAGGCGGCCATAATTCCCCTACAAATAGAAGACATATTTCTCATTTTTAGAAGAGAGACATACAGTGAAAGAAATACAGAAGAAAATCAGAAATTCTTCAGAGAGGAAACTCTGTTGAAAGTTAGTTATTTTAGTTAGAGGAACGCAAGAGGCAATCTTTCGGTCATTTTGGAGAAAGTAACGGTATGGTTTGCATTACACTTGTACTCTAAATCATGTCTTTCTATAAATTGATTGATTGTTTGTTCTACGATTGATTTGTCTATGAATTGATTGTAGTTTTGTATATAGATTGTTTACTCAGTATTGAAACAGAGAAAATGATTTGTTAAAAGATTTATTTTATGAAATTTATCAATATAACTTTTATAATTCGTTGATTTATGATTGGCACATATCCCACCATGTTTGATTGATCAAATCAATCCCATTAATCCTCTTGGATCAGTGTGTTTGAAAAGTATTTAATTGATGTTTGTTTCATTGAAAACTGGTTTCCAACTCAGTAACACTCGCCGAGTAATGTCAATACTCGCCGAGTTTCTGAGTCTGGATTCGTATTAAAGTTTGATTGTTCATGTGTTGTGATATAGGTGAAGTAGACGATGAATTGGTAATCATTAGGTTTTAGATTTTCAGTTTTTATTTTAAAACCATTTATAACTAGTCCACCCAGGTCGTTAGCACTCATTTTTAGTGCTAAGAAACCCCTAGATACTTTTCACCTACATTTTCATCAAAATTAATACCCTAGCCTTATTTTTGTGTAGTCAAAAGTTTAAAAGTTGCCTTGTAACATTTCAAATCGATTTATAAAATGTGATTTCAAATCAACCTTTTGAAGATTATTATATGAAGATTATTGATTTAAGGAAGCAAAACCAAGGTGAAATTCAAGAAACTTTTTTGAGCAAACTAGAAACACAAATGAAGTCATAGACAAAAATTGATGAAATTAATCTAAGGAGGCAAGAATTGAAGAAATATTATGAGATGATCAAAGTTGAAGATTAAGGTTAATTGAGATCACATTTTCATTTTAGTTTCAAGGTAACACACCATACAAATTTTTGACTACCATTTTCAACAATTTATAAAAGTGTCTACCATATCACAATTTCACCATCACATTTATAATTATAACACATTGTTAGAATACCTCTTTTGATACTTCACTTGGTGCTCACGCCTAGTCGGTGGAGATTTGATCTTTTGGCAAGCCTATGGTAATAACGCATCACGACTTGGCTATTTGAGTGTTTATCTATTCCATTCCCAATCTTGATCAAATTGAGAGTTGAGTGATTGAAACACATTTCCTATTGAGAGGTGCTAAGTTGTGCATTCAAGCTTGACAAATTTATTTAAGGTTTTCTATGTTTATATTCATGCTACTAACATGATTACTTATGCAATTGTGGTTAGTTATATTTTGTAAAACCTTGTTCTTAAATTCTAAATGCAAGAGGTATATGTTTTGGAATGTAAATCATAGTTTGCTTGAGGACAAGCAAAGTTCAAGTGTGGGGATATTTGATATCGCTCGGTTTGTACATGTTTATCTCTCGCGATATCATTGTTTTTTGTACTTGTTTCTAGTCGATTTCATGAACTTTTGGTACTTATTTAGTTGGAAATTGATTTCATGTATTAAGATTAAAGATTGAGAAAGAAATGATGAAAAGATGGAGGATTTTGCTGATTTCGCTATGCTGCACCGTTTTGGCCATATCTCCCTCATACGAACTCGGATTGAGACGATCCAGGTGTCCAGACGAAGCTCACTCAGAGCTCTACAATTATCCAGAAGATAGTCAGCCAATCTGCTGAGGTTCATAGCCGAACGGCTAAATTTAGCCGATTGGCTTCTTTAGTGCAAAATCAACTCAGAAGCTCGACCTTGTGCAGTGCCCAGCATCTTAGCCGATCTGCTTTCCTTAAGCCGATCTGCTTTCCTTTAGCCGATCTGCTATGATGCACAGGGAAGTCTATTTATGTACTGTTTTAGGGTTCCGCATCATATACACTCCACCCCCGATTTGGGGCAGCCCCCATGGGCGATTTTTAGGGTTTTTAGGTTATTTTCATCATCTTGAAGAGCTCTAATCATCCTACTCCATTTGGTCACAAAGAATCATCATCCAAACATTGTAATCACTTGGTTTGCATCTTTTCAATATAATTTTCTTCCATTGATTTCATTAGTTATATTTGTTTGTTTCGAGTATATTGTTAGTGGCTAGTTTTATTTACTTGCTTGGATGAATCAACTAGTGATTAGGGGAGTTATCCTTAGAGTTTGTATATATGCTTGTTTATGCTCATCCATGAATTTAGATGTTCCAGTTTAGATTGTTGAAGCTTGTTGGTAATGAAACTAATGACTAAAGTGAACACTTGTTGTTAGGTTGAATTACTAATATATATGTCTATGTATAAATTGCCATTGATAGTGAACACTAATTTGGTACAAGAGTAAACAACTAAACTCGAATGTGTAAGTTGTGAATATGGCCAATGTCTTTCATTTGGATGAGTTATAAACTTGCAATCAATGAATTTATGTTTAATTGAGAACCTCGTGTATTTGAGCTTAGTATAAATATCTCTAACTTTTTTTAATGAAATATTAAAGGATATAGCGAACGTTTTCCATTTAGTAATTCATTATCAATTATTTGTCTATAAATGATTGAACAAACATTGCGAACGTAGATTTGGAATAAGTTAGGATTGTCGAGCTCAAATGTGCAAGTTGGTAAATTGGTTTATACTTGGTTTCAATTAATGTTGTGTTTATTTCATTTGAGTGACATATGTGAAATTTAACATGGCATTTACTAGGAGTGACAACTAGTAGTTTTTATTGGAAATAATTATGTTTTATCTCACAAATTGACAACTTGTGGATTAGCATTGCCTTTACTTGGTAGTGACAACCGGTAATTGTATTATGGACAATCAAAGAATTGTGATCAAGAAAGTAAACCATTACTAGATTAAATCATAGGTTAGTGAGTCTAAATTAGAATATGGTGATGGCGAACGTTAAGCCTATTTTAGTTGAGATTCACATATGAACTGGTTTTAACAAACACCCCGAAATCACTAGTGACATAATCCAAGCAAGTATTGTTTTTAATATCCGAATTTACAACAAATCAATTTGACTCTTCCTGAGTCCGCTATTACCTAGTTTAGTTTAAAAGTAGTTTTTAAGCAACGTGACAACTCGGTTACAAAACCCCCCATATTTACTTTTCTGTACAAATTACCTGCACTTGGATATAATTCTTAAACTCACATTCCCTGTGTTCGAACCCGAACTTACCAAACTATACTACCACTCGACAGGGTCCACTGCCCGGTTGTGTTTTGGTCTAGCTCGGTACATTTTGGTTTACTAAACAATGATAAATTTTTATAACTGGATTCACCACATCAAATGATAATAAACCTGTTTCATAATTCAATCGGATTTGTATTAATAACCGCATATAAGTTATTAATACTGCAGTGGTAATCAGTTCACTCTATCGTAATTTAGACCTTGTTTCAAAAAATCTCTTTCAAGAAAAATACTTTCGATCTATATTAATTATCTTGTTATTATATGTTAATTCGTCTATTTGTTATTGAATGATTAGATTAAGAATAATTATTTGTTGGCTAACCACCACAGTTCTGAAGACAATCTTGGTCAACTTACTATACTATATTATTAATTGATAGGTTCTCTTGCCTATATATGTTAATGGTCATAATTATGTATGCTTGATTGATTTATAAATATAAGATTTGATTTGGGTTTAGTTGACAACTAGACCAGGTTTCTGCTATATTAATTTGGTGAATAAATATATAATTGTTTTAAGTTATTATTGTTACAAGTTTAATAAAATAATAGAAATCGTAAATGGTTTCTAAGTTTCAGATAATAGGAATTGAGGGGAACAAAATTAATTAAATCCTTATACAGACACATACACTCATACGTACTCATCTTTATTCCATTTTCCTTCTAAACACTTCTAAACACATTTCCAGAAACAAGAAAATCGCAGGAAGCTATCAAGAACCAAAAATCAATTTCCAATTCTTTATTTCAAGCTTCGAAGATTCAATTCATCATCCTTTGATCAATCTCTAACCCTAAGTAAGTCTAATTTTTTCAATTCTCTAACCTAGAAATTGGTTAATGTAGAATTTTATATGATTAGTGATTAGAATCCGAAATTAGGGTAAGAAATTGATTAAGTTGATGTTAGTTAGTGTTATTATGATTGTTGGTAATTATATTACAAGTTAGAACTGAATAATCTTTAAGATGTTTATAGTGATTTTTAGTGAGTTATGTGAAATTGTGATAAATGATGGTAACTCACTTGAATCACTAGTAGTAGATGCTTTTGGAATGAGATTAGTGATTATTAAAGTAGTATTGAAATTAAACAAACATTAGAGTTAGCTATGGCTTATAATGATGAAGTTGTAACTAGTTTGATGGAAAGTCAAACTAAGTCAAACCATAGTCGGGGAGGGTTGAATATGATTATAAGTTGAAGTTGATGATTTCTAGATTCTAGATACGTTGTTATGTGTTATGTATTAGGTGTGAAAGACGTGGCATCTCTTGTTGATCATTTGTTGTAATTTCGTCTAAAACACCAAGGTGAGTGATATGGGGGTTAATTGGGTAATGATTGTGTGATTCCGGATTGCATCCGTGCAAGAGGTTCACACAATCAAGTGGAGTATTGCTTGTATCTTATCTTATTTCTAGTTGTTGATTATTGTTGTTAAATGATTCTTGTTGTTGAATTATATGAAATGAGCAAATTTGTAGAGATTAGCTAACTTTGTTAGCATAGTGTTGTTGTTGAATATGTGCATAGAACATAATGTTGATTTAGCATGCATATCGTTGTGGTATGGTGCTAAGTGATTATTGGTCGCGGATCCGCATAGTAATTTGATCTCTACATATTGCTCAGTAGTTATTTGTTTAAGATTACGTGGTGATTATTGCTTGTTTCTAGTTGTTGATTGATTTGGTGAATTACTTAATTAAATGTCTATATGCTCACTAAGCGATGTGCTTATTCTTTTAAATGTTGAATGTTGTAGGTGAAAGTGGGCATCGAGAGGAAAAGGCAATTAAAAAGGAATAACGTGGATTTTCTTGCTAGTATGTGAGTTGCAAGCCTCTTCTCTTTTAATTATCGTTTGGTGTCACTTGTATAATTCGCCCAAAACAACACCTTTTGTCATTATTATTGGTTTGAAGGTGAAAGTTGTTAATACTGTATGAATGTTGCTTTGATCTTGTAAGTTCAAAGAAAAAGTGGTAATTAGTGATTATGAAGTGCAAGTGTATGTAAATTTGTCATTTTAGAAGTTGTAATGATATATATATAAGTGTGAATATGTTAGAAATGTGGTAAAATGAAAGTTGACTTTGGAGGTCAATTGGTCAAAATGTCGTTGGTTTGATTACAAGGTCAAAATGGGCGGTTAAATGGGTCAAAGTATTAAAACGGATCAAATTAAGTGTTTGAACGATTTCAATATTGGTCATTGAGTTAAAACGGGTGATTGAGCGTGTTAGAAAGTAAACTTTGGAAATAAACTCATTGTGTTGGAATTTGGCTCTTAACATGGTTAAAATGGTTCATTTTCGATCCTAAGTCAAAATCTAGCGTTTGTGTGAATTTTGGAAAAGTGTAAATTGGAAAACATTTTTTTTGTATATATAAACGTGTCTACAAATTTTCAGATCCTAACTCTAAACGAGTAAAAAGTTATGTGTAATCGAAATTGGCTTTAAAACCTGAGTTTGGTCCACGTTCTGCTGAAGTTAAGTGATACGCGATCCTATAGGGGTTAGAGGATCGCATAACAAAGAAGGAAATGGTGACAATGGAGTTTTATGCGTAAGTATGAGATCCGTTGAGTTTAGTAGGATCGCGCATGCTAGCTAGTACGCGATCCCATGAGGAAAGTAGGATCGCGTAACATAAAGAGATTCGGTCACATAACACTTTTGTGTTATGATACGCGATCGCGTATAGTTTGCTAGGATCGCGTATTAAATAAAAAATAAAAAATAAAAAATTTGGGGCGTTTCACTTAACCCAAAACCTTATTAGGATTGCATGTTTATTTTGAGAGTGATGAAATTAATTTTTATGCTATTTGACTTTTTAGGATATCATTTAGCTTATATTGATGGTTGAAGTTTACTTCGACTGGATTTATAATTTAATTGAGAAATATATATATATATATAATCTGTTGTAACTGATCTGGACACTCAGAAACTCGACGAGTACTCCAGTGACTCGAAACTCGACGAGTACTCCAGTGACTCGCTGCGTATTCCTGTACAGTCCTATATTTGTAGCGTCCGTTTCTTATTAAGCTTGAAGATAGCAAAACACTTGGAAATGAAGATAATTTAAAGACGCTTAAATGTTTTAAGTGTGGGAAAGCTGAAGAAAGAATTCAAGTATACATAAAACTCGCCGAGCTTCCCAGAAACTCGTCGAGTCGACTACCTGCTTCTCAAAACCAAAAGGGAGTATCTCTCTTTAACTTAAACTTTTATGTGTTATTGGTTAGAACATTGAGGACAATGTTCATCTTTAAGTGTGGGAATGGGAATGATATACTTATCATTTAAAAATAACACTCTAAAAATAACAATAACAATAATAATAATAATAATAATAATAATAATAATAATAATAATAATAATAATAATAATAATAAATTTGAAAAAATTTATATATGTTTTGAATAAATTATTTTTAATTCATAAATAATAGTAGAATTTTAAATTTTAATCAGCTTTAAACATTTATTAGAAAGGGTATGAGAATTAAAGAAACCATATTATCTTTGTAAAATACTTGAGCCGATAAAAGCATTCATTTTAAATGCTTGAATATTTATTCTATGAGAGAACCAATACTCTAACTGATGCTAGGATTTGATTATATGATACATTTTGTGACTGCATTAACGAGAGTATTATCTTTTTAAAGTTAATATTAAAAGCAAGATAGTAATTTTATGAAAGGCAAATCTAGGAGAGTCAAAACAAAAATATTTTAAGAAAAGATTATAGATATATCATTGAGATGATATTAGTTAGTAACAAATATGCATAACACAAAAATAGTGTGCTCATTTTAAGTACTACATCCGAATAAAAAAACACATTGTGCCTTAGCCTTTCATTTGAAGAATATATAGTCATATCCAACTTTTACATATCTTTTTGCCTTAATTAAGATCTAGATAAATTATTATTAAATTGTCAAAAATTGTCTATACACTAGAATAGAAGAAAGTTATGGAGTAAAAGGAATAATCTAGAAAGCTAAATGCAGACAAGAAATATTATTGGAGGGAGGAGATGGGTTAGAAGATTGTTAAAATCGATGAAAGACTTGAAGAAATATTATTGAGAATGATTGTTTGTATAAAAAATAAGGAAAAAAATATAAATAATATATATATATATATATATATATATATATATATATATATATATATAGAATAGAAATAATAGAAATAACTAAATGTTATTGATCCATAAGGAAGATCTTTGGTATTTACGATCCAGAAAAAGAAGCAATTAAAGTAAGAGATTGAAGAAAGTCAGATGATAAGAATAAATGATAAAATAAACATATTTTTGATATTTTGCTCAGATTTTGACTATCCACACATATTAGGATTAGGATATTATACAACCCAAAAAGAGAAAAGAGTCAGTAAAGTCTTTTCATAGATTATTAGTTTTGTTTTATTATTATTTCTGTTTTACATCTCTATAGTGAATCTTTGATCTATTATCAAACCTATGGTTAATTTATTTTGGTATGACAGATGTTTGAGAGAACAATATATAAAGAAACCGGCCATATATAAGGTAGATTGATAGAATTAGAGAGAGTTGAGCGATTACTGAAAATATCCTCATCCGTGAGATGTTTAATTTGAAATACCCAATTAAATCTATGTTGACTGCTGATGGAACTTTTTCTTTTTATCTATTAAGTTGTGTAATTAGAGGTAATATAAATCAAGTAATTCTATATTTTTAGTTTTGCTTGAGGACAAACAAAAGTCTAAGTGTGGGAATATTTGATAAGTGTAAAATACTGTATGTTTTTATGTACTATTTTAGTTAGTTTAGTGAATAAAATGAAGAGTAAGTATCACTTATGGGCTTATATTGGAATAAAATGCAGATTTAGTGAAGAAATTAAGAAAAAGGAGGAATCAAGGGACTAAAAGAGTAAAATTCAGTGATCCGAGTGAAACTCGTCGAGCACCAAGATACACACTCGTCGAGTTTTTGTCAAAACGTGTTAATTATCTGATAATATCAAATGAAGAAGAAGAGATGAACTCAAAGACCTAAAATGCGAAAAAAGCTGAGATAAAGCCTCAACGAATGTGGACATAATGAAGACTGAATATGACTGAAGATAAGACCGGAAGAAGACTCGCCGAGTCATGCGTGTCACTCGCCGAGTTTTAGAGGCGGCTATAATTCCCCTATAAATACCAATGACTAAATAGCCTAGTGGTAAGCGCAGCCCATGACTTCCTAGAGGTCATGGGTTCGAATCCTGCCATGGGTATTATTTATCATAAAGGTATCTACCACCAATGAAGCGCATAGCCCACAACGTTAAGGCTTAGTCGGTGCGAGTTTCGGCTCGGACGTTGAGGTATATGAGATGGAGGTGATTTGCCTGGCGATGTTGGACCTTGTGGGGGGTTCGGTCGTGCTCCATTGAAATATGGAGCGGCTCCAGTGGGTGGCACAAATACCCATTTTTTTAAATTCCCCTATAAATAGATGGCATATTTCTCATTTTTAGAAGAGAGAAATACAGTGAGATACAGAAGAAAATCAGAAATTCTTCAGAGAGGAAACTCTGTTGAAAGTTAGTTATTTTAGTTAGAGGAACGCAAGAGGCAATCTTTCGGTCATTTTGGAGAAAGTAACAGTATGGTTTGCATTACACTTGTACTCTAAATCATGTCTTTCTATAAATTGATTGATTGTTTGTTCTACGATTGATTTGTCTATGAATTGATTGTAGTTTTGTATATAGATTGTTTACTCAGTATTGAAACAGAGAAAATGATTTGTTAGAAGATTTATTTTATGAAATTTATCAATACAACTTTTATGATTCGTTGGTTTATGATTGTCACATATCCCACGATGTTTGATTGATCAAATCAATCCCATTAATCCTCTGTAATGGTAGGAAATGGATCAATGTGTTGAAACGTAGTTAATTGATGTTTGTTTTATTAAAAACTGGTTTCTCACTCAGTAACACTTGTCGAGTGATGTCAATACTCGCCGAGTTTCTTAGTCTGGATTCGTATTAAAGTTTGATTGTTCATGTGTTGTTAATTGAATGATATTAAACCTGTTTCATAATTCAATCGGATTTATATTAATAACCGCATACAAGTTATTAATACTGCAGTGGTAATCAGTTCATTGTATCGTGATTTAGACCTTGTTCCAAAATATCTGTTTCAAGAAAAGTACTTTCGATCTATATTAATTATCTTGTTATTACATGTTAATTCGTCTATTTGTTATTGAATGATTAGATTAAGAATAATTATTTGTTAGCTAACCACCACCGTTCTGGAGACAATCTTGGTCAACTTACTATACTATACTATTAATTGATAGGTTCTCTTGCGTATATGTGTTAATGGTCATGATTATGTATACTTGATTGATTTATAAATATAAGATTTGATTTGGCTTTAATTGACAACTAAACCAGGTTTATGCTATATTAATATATGGTAACACTAGCACATCACTTTTTTGACAGCCGTTTCTTTCCATAATACACGTTTGACCCATTAGGTAAACCGAATTGATCCATCATTAAGAGACGGGTAGAAATGGACACCTCTTTTTTTCACATAGATTCAATTAACTTCCAACTATTTCTAACCATATTTGCTGCCTTATTATCTATTTCTTATTACTATTCAATAATTTCTTTTTAGAATAAATTCTTATAGTCACATATAAATTTCTTGTGGAGACTATTACAAAGCTAAATTATTATGTCATTGAATGATCATCAGAACATGTAAATACATGAGGGGAAAATCTCAACTCAATGCAATTCCTATCATACTTGTACAAGGCATCAAGGTCTATAGGCACTCGTTTTTAACAAGATAAATATAGTAAAATTAACCAGTCTTTAGTTCAACACGCGACAATAAGAAAGGAGTAGTAATTGTGAATCATACCTGGTGAAAATGATGTTTCCTTTGCATATAAACTGAATCTGACAGGAAGCAGCTGCTTGTAACTGCACGTAGATGGCTTTTTTGGACCTCAAGTCTACCATGCTCCTATATCGTCGAAGTAACATAAGCACGTAATATATAATAATATCATATCCATCCATAATCAGACAGTGGAAATGAGAACCGTAAAGCAACTTAATGACGAACCTTGAATATTTTCTGTCTGCAGCTGCTCCCATGACAAGACTTCTGACATTTTGTTCATGTATGACTTCAACAATACCTTTCTCAATTGAATCTTTTTCTATATGCTGCACCTCTGCACACACCTGATTAATTCAAAGAATCATGATCCTGTAAATCATGGTCACATAACAAAACAGGCCGGTCAACAATAATATTCCTCGAAAGAGCATAAAAGCATATATACCCCTGCTTTCTGACATATCAGATTATATTTCTCAAGAAGCTTTAGCATATGTTGCCTCTCCGCTTTATGGTATGCCACAACTTGATGTGTGTTTATGATGCCAGCTGAAAATCATAATATAATAGCATGTACCAAACGTTAGTCAAATTAATTGAGCCCCAACCACTGACTAAAGAAGAATAAGAAGAAACGAATAACAACAGAAAAAGATATTACAAAAGGGGATCTTCTCTGGAGGTTGGTGAACATGAAGTATGCATATTTGTCTCCCTCCTGAATTGTCTATCACCCACTGCAGAGTTGGCTGACTCTCTTTTAAATTTTTCCCGACTGCCACATAAATCTTATTATTATCAACAACCAAGGGACATGTTTCCTCAACAATTTCATCCCTAATTTCCATGATCTCTGAGGTATCAACAACAGGATACCTAATGGTCTGATTCATGCTTTGTGAGCCTTCCATCTATACAGAACTGATCACAGCTATCTGGAACTTAACTATTTCCTTACGCTAAAATTCTTAAATTCATACGTTCATTTCTATATCAACACCACATAAATCTACATGTATCAATCTGGATATTACCAAGCTACAGGAAAAATGAAATCGATGTTAATCAAGTTATTGAGAAATACAATGATTTTTTGAGTATCCCTTCTTTGGAGCTACATACATTCACTGACAGTGATACACATATAAATATATGAATTCAAAGATAGAGATATATATAGGTATAGATATTATATTAACACTTGCTACCTTCACTCCAAAACAAAGTTCGATTTGGCTAGCGTCACGTGGACCAGGTTAGGCGGATCCATGATTAAAAGTGATCCGTAGCAATATTCCTCTTCCTTGTAATTTTAAAATAAAATACATATAACTCGAAGATGTACAATTTCATAAGAAGGTGATTAACAAGTTAACAAATAACAGGTTTCTTTTATACCATTTTTTTACTACATTAAACTGATCTTTTTATTGTTATATTGGTAACATAAATAAACGTCGTTATATATAGAACTGGTATCCCAATATGTTTGGACCCATAGCACCAACCAATTAAGGATACAACTTTTTCAAAAAAATTACTTAACAGGTCAAAAGAACCTGTAGCCCTGGGTTAAAAAATACTTAACAACCAATTAAAAAGCATATTTAGCCTGCATTTTTGTCTGTTTTAAGCTTTTGTATCTTTATCTGTTGTAAACAATTACGATATGACTGTGACAACGTGAGCTGCCAAGTAATTAGCAAACAAAGATCAAATAACGTTACTTGTACGCAAAAGACTGCAATATATACATGTTCTTTGTCACAATAAACACAACGAAGAAACAATATGATTATCACCTTTCAGATACACACATGTACATAATAATATGATAATTTTTTTTTTTATCAAAATAATATGATAATTGAATGTAATAAAAACTAGTTCATGGTTGCTGGATCCATTCTTGAATAGCAGACCTAAGCGCGTGATTCGGGACAAGGTTGGTGTTGGCTAGCTTAAGGTTGGTCATGGGTGAGGTGTTATGGCCACTGTCTAGCCATCCTTTTAAAACCTCTGCTTCGTAAGTAAATCCATCAGCAGCAACCACCGGATCTTGCATAGTTTCCTACAAATTTGATCCAGGAGAACTGAATCTTGTTAAAGACTTAACTTTGGGTATAATTGAAGCCTAAAATTGACCATTTTCACATTAATGGCTTAAAATTGGCCCACCAACATTTTTATGTTTTATTACTAGGGATAAAAAGTAGCCCTCAAGAAGAGGATTAAGAAATGCAATAAGAAGCAAAAACTAACTTGAGAGATTGGACAAATAAAGTAAGGTGGAATCTGGTGTTGTCCTTCATAACTGGATCTCGACGAGGAGAGTCCACAAGAGATCCGCATTGGTTCAAGCACCCTCCATACCTCAAATGCAAGATCAGGCCTTTTTTTACTAACAACATCACAACAATTCATTGCTAGTGTAGCCAACTGTTGTGCCTGTACAAATGGCCAGTTTCCAGCTGTTAAATCCAATATATCCTTCAACTTATTTTCATCAAGTGCATTCTGCACTTCCTCTATTATCAACCCTGAACTGTCCCGGCCTGTCAACAGCCTTAATAATATTATCCCAAAAGAGTATGTATCTGACTTTGTGTCTGTTTGAAAAGACAGAGTGGTGTTATTGCCTGAAACCTCATTTTGGGAGAGTGCATGATGGTTTCCAAAGTCACTTAACTTGGTAACCATGTTTTTGTCAATTAGGATTTTATTGGGCTTTAGATCACCATGAACGATGCCACAAGAGTGAAGAAAATTAAGCACCGAACATAATTCAGCAGCAATGCGGATTCTGTCTTGCCATGATAATGGGGGAGTCTTGTCTAGAGATGGCAAAAAAACCCACACCCGATGGGGAACCCGATACCCAAACCCAATTTGACCGGGGAATCCCCGAGTTGACCGGGAATGGGGACGGGGGTGGGGAATCCCCGAAACTAAAAACCGGGTATGGGGCCGGGGATGGGAATACTACTCGGGTCCCCATACCCGTACCCGGTATATTATATATGTATACTTATTTTGTATGTAATATGTGATATATGTTATAAAAAATTAAAAATTATGATTTTCTTAAAGATTAAGTAATCATATTTTTCCTGATATACCCATCCTAATTCTTCATTATGTACACAATATGGATAAATACATTAGGCAAATACATAAGATACGATCATTATGGGCTAAACTATAAGACACATTCATTATGGGTAAATCCCCGATTCCCCGTTGGAGATCCACGATCCCCATTCGGGTTGGGGATGGGGCTTAAATCATCTTCCCCGATGGGGATGGGTATGGGGATGGGGACTTGAACTGGAATTCGGGGATGGGGATGGGAATTGAGGTCCCCGGTACCCCCCGGCCCCGTTGCCATCTCTAGTCTTGTCTTTGCAGTTGAGTCGATCTTCAAGGTTACCTCCAGATAGATGCTCGTATATGATTATCCTTGCATCTGGGCAGGCTCCTATTACAGTTACAAGATTCGGGTGCCTTAGTTTGCACAAAACATTCACCTGAAATTTAAAGCATCAGATCAGATCACTTTTTGTCACCTCAGGGTATTGGTGCTTTTGACCCAATAGTACCATAAAAACGGCCTTGTTGAACCAAATATTATATTGTATACAACTGAATTCGGGCAAGAAAAAGGCATAACCATCTTACCTCCTGCTGAAATTCTGTGGGGCCTTGAAGGCTATGTGCATATAACATTTTTACGGTGACTTCAGTATGCCGAAGAAAGCCTCTGAATGTACTTCCATAAGCCCCTTCTCCAATCTTGAGAAATGGGTCAAAGTTACGGGTAGCGTCTCTGACTTCTAAGAAATCAAACTCAGTATAGAAACGAGAGACATTTAAGCTCGAGACTTCCTTTTCTTGTTTTTCCCTCAGTTCCTCTACAAGTTTAAGTGCACCATCACACTTTACCTGCAACTCATCACGTTCTTTTTTGTAATTCTGCAGCATCTCAATAGCAGAAAACATCTTTTGCTCCAGCTCCAGCACTGTATGGTCAAACTCTGCAATTTGACTTTCAAGAAATGATTTCTCTTCAAGTTCCATCCGTAGTTTTTCTGAAACCTCATTTAGTTCCTTTTTAGTACTTTCATGTTCTTCTTTAGCTTTTTCTAGTGTTTCGGCAATCTCTCTCCTTTGTCTCAATTCCTCATTATACAAGTTTTCAGATACTTTGACCTGTAAGATAATGGTTGCATTACAAACTCACAAACACATATCCACATAATATTATTAGAAGGTAGTAATTTCAAACTATTTACTTGTGATACGGGTCGACTTGGCTTATATTTCATCTCAAATGGGTCTAATAAAAAAAGTGGAAGGGAATGGGTCAAACTATTTACCCATATTCTCTCTATATGCACATAACCTCCTATATACCTTGTACTAAAAAAATGGGTAAATAATGGTTTAATCACCAAACTTTCAACTTTTTTTCGTTTTAACCCTTCAACTTTTTTTTTTAACGTTTTAAGCCTTCAACTTACGGGTTGACCAATTTTTAATCCCTTCACTTTAATTGACCGTACGAAACAACCATTTGTATGACTTGTAACCTGCGACGTGGCAACTGTACAAAAACCCAAAGATTTAGCGACGACATGTCGTCGCTAAAACCCTACAGCGACGACATGTAGATGCCACGTAGATGCCAACTGTACCTAAACCGGCTGCATTAGGTCACAGTCAAGGTGAATGGCGAAATTAACCGGTCAATCGTAAGTTGAAGGCTTAAAACGTTAAAAAAAAAGTTGAAGAGTTAAAACGAAAAAAAGTTGAAAGTTTGGTGATTAAACCATTATTTACCCTATAAAAATTAATCATAAATGCCATAATATTGTAATTTGTAATCATAATTAACACGTTAACTATTTATAAAAATACTTAAAATGGACAAAAAAGTGTCGGTCAAATAAATATTGTATGCAGGCACTGGATGTATGCCTAATATAACAAGATAATATGATAGTCTAAACCTGTATAGTACTACTACTCGTGGACTACTGATATATTAGTTTAGAGAATCTTGTGTTCTACTATGGAATTTATTGTAATATGTATCACTTTTAATTTATATATTACTCTTGAAGAGGTAACATAAAAGCGTGAATAGAAATTTTATAAAGATAAATGATTTCACAAGAGCCTAGTGTTGAGACAATAAGTTAATGTGTACCCTTCGTTTAGACTCAATGGCATCTTTTTCCGCTTTCCTGCGCCTGGTAGATTCTTCAAATGCATCTCGCTTTGAACTTTCTGCCTCAGCCATGGCTTGTTCAAGCTGATCATAAAGCTCATCATTTATACCTCTTTCCTGTTATATTATCATTTACATAGTTAATGTATAATCAAATTCCAAACTATTGAGATAGCAAAATCAGGAGAACGATCAGGTAAGAAGGGCTCTTATGGAGAGAAGTGTAGACAGGATTCTTGTGGTGACATGTGTCCTATCACCTATTTTTACACTTTGATGCACCAACAAATTGGGTGCATCATATTTAAAAATATGGTGCATCGGGACACATATCAGTACCAGAATTCTCCTTATATTTTTCTCCATAAGAGCAACTTCTCCTTAACCCCACCCAGCAAAAACATAAATTTCTTAACAAAAACTCGGTTCTAGCTTTAAAAGTGTACAAAAAATATTGCATATATCCCATTTTACTTACTGGAGCACTGGGAGCTGAAGGATTTTGAACATGCTCTTTGAAAGGCATTGCACCATACTCAGATTCGATTTCACTACCCTCATTTATTGTATATGTGATCGATGCTGAATCATCAACCACTTCAGTCGAACATGTAGATACTCGCGAACTTGTGGATAGACTTCTCTTTAAAAACCCACTCCATTCATCAGAGATTCTTCCTAAACTTAAACCGACAGGAGTTGACTTGACACTAGAATCTAGTGATGAGGTGGATATTCTGCTCCCATGATTTTCTGACATGACTAGGTATTCTTGAGTTGGAATATTCGTCTGTAATCTGGTAGTCGGTCCTTCACGAGCAGGTCTAGGCATCAAGGAATTCTGTCCAGAATCAGAATTTGTATGTGGTAAGAGTGGCGAAGATGAACTTGAATCACCAAGTCCATCCAGCCTACCTGGCCTGCATGTATTAATAGCAACTTTGGTTACCACATAGATTCATTTAACTAGTGAAGTTGTGATCATATCTAACCGTTTTGGTCCATATAATTCTAATGAATGAACTATTCTACTAGACCCGATAGGCTTACACCTTAACTGCCAGACACCTATGTAAAGTGTAGACCGTAGAGGTGGCATTTTAACTATTACAGGTGAAACGGGTTATAATTTTTTTTTTAAATCGAAAAGGAAAGGAAACATACATACATATTATAAACATACATACTTGTGACACACAAGAGTACAGAGCCAGATATACCTAGTGGAAATGACATTTCCTTTGCATACAAAGTGAATCTGACAGCAAGCAGCTGCATGTAAACGTACGTAGATGGCTTTCTTGGACCTTAAGTTTACCATTTTCCTGTTTTCCAAGGTAATGTAAGCACGGGTATGTGATATTCATATATTATCATGCGATGGCAATGCAAAAGGCAAAGCTTCTTTGAAACTTACTTTGAAAAATGCTTATCTGCAGCTGCTCCCATGACAAGCCTTTTAACATTATTCTTAACTATAAATTCAACAATACCTTTTTCAATAGAATCCATTTCAATATAATGTACCTCCACAACCACCTAATTGATTCAAAGATTCACGGTTTCACAACATAAGATTAAAATTAAAAATTTGCATGGTCAAATAAATAAAGAAAAGGTTTATAAAAAAAACCAGTTATGCAATACCCCTGCTTTCTGACATATCTGATTATATTTCTCGAGAAGTTGTAGCATAGCTTGCCTTTTGGTTTTATGGTATGTTGAAACTTGTTGTGTATACATAATGCCTACTGAAAATTAGAGCAGACATTAACGAAACCGTACAGATGTTAAAATCAATGACTAAAAAAATGAGGCATAGGTAAAAAGAGATTACCAAAGGGGACCTTGTCTGCTGGTTGGTGAACATGAAGTATGCATATCGTACTACCTCCTCGATTCTCAATCGCCCACTGCAGAGTTAACCGACTATCTTTCAAATCTTTCCCAACAGCCACGTAAAGTTTATCTTCAACGACTGTAGGTCGACGTGATTCCTCAGCAATAGCACCCCTAAGATCCATGATATCTGAGGTGTCAACTACAGGATACATGGATACAGAAGTCACCTCAGCCTTATGTAATTTGATCTTTTCTTATGTTAAAACAGGCCCTACATATATATGTACCAATACATTGCACCAATTATATATCAACAGAATCAACTGAACAGATAGAGTTTTACACACTCCTATAGTAAACAATCTAACTAAAGAATCTCCAAAAACAGATTGTGAAAAATCAAAATGTAACCGAATATTAAGTTATCGAAAAGTTACAAAGATTAGGCCTTGAAAAAGGCTTTACTTGTTTTGAGCTAGATACATTCATTGACTATGAACCTATGAAACATTTAGATTTGGAACATAAAGATGCATATTATATAGATATATTATATTGATAAAACATTTTTGTTGACTTTTGGTGAAATTACAAGTGCAAATTCATGATGGTGGACTCCATCAACTACTTCATTATCTCCCAAACACAAAAGTTTATCAATAATATATGGGAATTATAGGGGTTTTCAAAATTATATATGTACGTCAAAATTATATATTTCGTATGCTATATGCCTATATCATATACTTTTGCAATATAGTTGTCCTTTTCTTAGTTTGTTACGAAAATCAAACGGAGAGGTTCGAACATTGGAACTAGTGACCCGAACTGTGGATACCCGTCTTGTTTCGGGTACACGTAGTTCGGTGGGTTAATCAATGGCATGTTGTATAAATATAATGCATCAAAGTCAACAATATAGATTAAAAACCAGTTAATAACTTTGTTTCAGTTTGCTTATGTTAATTTAACGATTCCATTTAATAGAAATATCTTGGAAATAATGTAGGAAAGCTACATAAGGGAATCAACCAACATTTTGTTTAACCATGAGAAGTTCGATAAAGAGCCCATTACGAGTAAACGGGCTAAAATTATTTATTTTTTATTTAAATTGAGATATACTATTATATTTGGTTGACATTGAAAGGCAAACATCTTTATGTCTTTTGAGAAAACGTGAAAGACGACGAATGATTCAGGGCTATTATTTGAAAGTGTATGAAACTATGTATATATAGACTAGGAATGTTTTTGCCGTGCATATGCACGGCCCACGGTAAGAAGAGACGCGACTAAAATGTATCCATAAATTACATTTGTTTGATGTACATATATATGATGGCATAACATATGGTGTGGAGTCTAAAACACATGTACGTTAGTTAACTCATATAAGTATCTATAGGGGAAGATCAAAAGGGAAGTAAAAAAATGGGGGAAGGGGGAAGCAATTTCTAGCCACACATTCTGGTCAACGTAAAAGTCAACGCGGTGACAAACTTGTGAATAACTTGAAATCACCTCCCAGATCGTTAACATGCATTTCAAAAGCATGTTAATCAAAATCATATTTTCAGCACGTTAACATTCATTTACGATGAATGTTAACGCATATACATTATTATACAGCGATGAATGTTATGTTATCACATTCAATAGTGTATAATAACATATATAAATTAATATTCATCATAAATGAATGTTTAAGAGTATTAAGTTGTAATTTGATTAACATGCTTTCCAGATGAATGTTAACGGTCTGAAATTTTTTCAATCTGAAAATTCAATTGGAATGACAATCATAATTTGATTAATCACTTGTTTATAAGTTTTGTACTATCAAATTCCTTTAATTATATTGTTTTCATTGTCAAATCAAAATTTACTCAAAAACCAAAAAGTTACTCTAATATTCATAATTTTTGATGAATTAGAATTATGACGAATTGAAGATATCTATGATTGCGATTGAGGAATTCGTAGATTCATAATGTTTTTGATTGTTGAATCTTTGAATTTCATGCTTTAATTTAGAATTTTAGATTTAAATTGATTAAATGGGTATTGTGGATGAATATAGAAGAGGAGAAAAATGAGTGGTTGAGGTTTGCTTCCCTCCTTCCCCCAATCTTGAAGCTTCCCTCCTGATCCTTCCCCAGTATCTATATATCTATCTATCTATATCTCTTAATATATTATTTGAGAGCCTGATTAGCAAATCCTTTATTGCATTAGCTTTGCCAATTATTAACTAAGAAAAATGCTGATTAGCCAATAATCCCACCCTCTATTATGTAATGACTACATTACCCTCCAATAATTACCTACCTACTACACCAAAAACACGGCATCCCCAACTTTGAATTTCAAAAATTTCAACCCTTATTTTAGGGAGATTTAATATCTATAGAAGGTAAGAATTAAATTCGTGATGTAGTTTCCATCGATTTTGCAGTTTCCTTAGCGCTAACAGGTATACAAATAGCAATCGCCATTATCTTCATCGTCCACTGTTCAACACCGAAGAAAAACCTCCAAAAGAACCGACTCTAACGGCCGCCGAGATTGTGTTTACACCGCTAAACAAAATCAGCGACGAAAGAACCGATTTGAAGATTAGGGTCAAGGTTCATCTGCTGTGGAAGCAGAACTACAAAAACAATCCAACTCAAGTCGCCTCAATCGATATGATCCTAAATGGATTCGCTGTTAAGGCTTTTCTAATTCGGTAACAATAATCATGTTTTTTGTCCAAGTGATAGTTGCTTAACGTCTACTTCTGCAAACTTATTAACCCGGGCTACGATTAATCATCTTATTTTCTGTGTTCACGCTAATCGTGTTGTTTTAAACTGATGCTTGCTAACGCTTTTTGTTCATAACTGTCTACTAATCCGTCTTGCTTAATCTCTATTGCTGCATAATTAATTAATCGAATTCTTTTCATCAATACTCGATGTTATTTGATCACCATCAGCGTGTTGTTAATATCTAATGCTTCAGAATGCTACTTTCTGTGATCACGCTAATCGTGTTGTTTTAAACTGATGCTTGCTAACGCATCTTCTTGATTGCTGTCTACTAATCCGTGTTGCTTAATCTCTGTTGCTGCATACTTAATTAATCGATTTATTTCATCAATACTCGATGTTATTTGATCACCATCAGCGTGTTGTTTAGATCTGATGCTTCAGAATAATACTTTGTGCGTTTACTGATCGTGTTCGCTTAACTTCTACTGGTCTATCTCTGTCCATCATTTACCAGTTACCCAATTTGTACTCATTGTAACTCTAGCACATATAATTGTAAACAACATGTCCTTGTATAAGCATAAAAAAGCTTAGGGCCTTACTGTTGAACACTTTTGTTTGAATGTGTCTGACATGAGAAATATAAATGGTTGACATCAGTTGTGACACATGTCCGTATAATCTAGATATCACCCTTAAAGATGGAAAACATAAGGTTTATGTAGTACTGCATTGCCAATGTTGACTATATTATAAATGTGTCTTCTATGTCAGATGTCGTAACTATCTTTCTTTTTTCACTGCATGATTTAGTTTGTTCATTTATCACCGATGCGCACAACACAATAGCATATTTATTATTGTTTACTCTATTTATAAATGTATCTTCTATTAACCAATTTATATTTCTCATGTCCACCATTAAACAGTTAACCAATTTGTAGTAGTTGTAACTCTGCCACAACTACCGGTAAATAGCATACTTGACTACTTTGTGTGTTTGCTACTGGCCTGTCTCTGCCAAATGTTTTTTGGGTTCATTTATCACAGATGCACACATCACCATATACAAAGGAAAAAGATTGAGAGTGTTTTCTCTAGGTAGGTGATGGTGAAAAAAGAACACTCTGTCAATTGTCTTCACAAGCTCACATCATCCACCTCCCTTATAATAAATCAATTTTTTGAAGCTTCTCTATTTTTGTATAAAAAATATTACCCGGCGGGGTATTTAGTCAAGAAACTCATTTTTATATGTAATATTATATCTGTATGTATATGTATTAATTATTAGCAATACATATATCAAATTATCATGCCATCATATCTTATTATCGAGCAGTTTGCTCATCCATTTGTTAGGACGTGCACGCTGTCATTGAGATGACCATTTGATGTTGCTTTCGCGTGGGAAGGGAGCGATGCTTATACTACACTACACAATAGAGATCTTCATCAGTGAGTGGTAATTCAACAGTTTCTCAATGCGCAGAGTACGCTTTTACATGGTTATTTACTTTTTAAAGCTATACAGTTTTATATGTATTGGATGGCCAATATGAGAACCGATGATCAGAACATGTATAGTAGATTGGTTGATAACTTTATTTTGTCATCTCATTATATTTCCGTTATACATTAGATACATAGTAGTATTTTTTGTTTGAAGTTATATTTTACCTGCTAAAAATATTTGCATCCCAATATTACCATTAATGGTACCAATATTTGATGAATATCATAAGAAATTACACCAAACAATTGCAGTTACAGAAAAATATTTTTATATAAGATGCTTTTATTGGATCACAGGAAGAATTAGGCGGGGACTGTTTAACTGGATCAGGTACTTATCCGACCCATTTGGTTGCTACAATATTGATTTTCAATTTCAGTTCTATTTTTTCTTCTCTTTCGTGTTGCCTTTGAAAGTAGCAGGCATCATTGATGTTGAAGAAAAAAATGCTATAACGTAATTACTCATTATTATTTTGTGCTTCTGGAACAATAAGTGAGCTTTTTATTGGATCAGAAGAAGAATTAGTCTGGGACTATTTAGCTGGATCAGGTACCTATGTGACCAATTTGATTGCTGCAAGTATGTGGAAACAAAGTCGGGTCTGCAGGAAGGTTTGATTCCATTCATTTGGTTGCTGGAAGTCTGTGCATTGAGTAATCGTGTTTAGTTGGTGCAGTGAAGTCGTAGTGGTTTTCATGTGGTGCAGGGGTGGTAAAGAAACAGTAAACTTGGTGGAGATGTCTTGTCGTGTGAATGAACATAAAACATAACATCTAAGTAAGATTTAATGTTGATAATCGTGTGTATCTAATTTAGACATCATGCGGGAGGCTAGCAGGAGGGAGCAAGAAGCAGGGTTCATTCTTGTCTCACATTGCACCATTTGTGTTTCTGGCTTTTGTATCGTGTGTTCTGCATTTGTTGTGGTAAGAGCTTTGAATTGTATAATTAAATGCTTCATGTTATTAATGTTTACCTCTTTGTATATTGCATACGCAAAGGAGCAAGAAATGTGGTTTGGCTTAAAGCCTCTTAAGGATTCAATTAATTGATTGAAAACTATGGTACGCAATCGATCCAGTGTCGAAGTGATAAACAGCCCTGCTTGCTCTCTTGACCTGTTACTGACCCATTCAGATTTCCTCATATAGCTAATGTAGTTAACTATAAACAGCCCTCATATATATTGTTGCTATCTTTCTTATCATGTGGAAGGAACAACAATGGATGAAGGCATCATGAAAGGTGGTGTTTTTTTAAAAATTAAGTGTTTTTTTATTTGTTAAATAAACAAGTCAGAATTTGCTAAATAGTAAAAACTACTGCCATTGTTATTAGGGTTTGAAGAAAATGGTCAGAATGAGTAGTAGGAACTTAAAGAGAGATCACTTAATTACAGATTCAAATGGAGGTGTAGAGGAAACTCCATGAATTAATAGAGGGGAGGACCAAAAATTCTAGAAAAATTAATAATGTGCACATGCATGGTACAATTGAGGATATGTACAGACTTGAGTATAAGCCACTATATTGACATTACGTATTTAGTATTGCAGGCATTATAGTGGCTGGAGCGTGCAAGCATTATAGTGGCTGGAGCGAGCAAGCATTAAGTACGTGAGTTTCATAGTACTGTAACTTTCTCTTTTGCACTAATGGTGTGTAGGCGTGTGACCATTTATGAGGTTAGTCATTGATGAAATATATCTCTTCGTGTATATGTATTTGTATGTATCCTTGAGGATAATGATAAGATAAACACACGATTTCAAGATTCATATTTTTATTGTGCCTTGTGTTTCTTTGATTTTTAGCTTTTGTGCTATGAATATATCTCATTTGACCAGGTTCTGAATTTGTTTTTCCCTTCACATATTAAATCGTGAAAATAGGTAGATTGTTTCAAGCTAAGCTACTTTTTTTTCAATTCGAAAACACTATATTGTTAAACACTAATGATATCAAGTAATATTAATTACTTCTCTCTTTTCTGATATGAGCTGATCTGCTCCCTAAATTATTTTTTAGAGCAATAATTAACAATCATGCAACAAATATTTATACACTGTGTATATATTTGTATAAACCTGCCGTGTGACCTTAAACATTGACGAGCTCTCCTTTTTCATTATCGCTGATCATTGCCTCATAATTAGCAAGCATGCTATGATGACTAATACTTGACAAATAAAAGATTGTATAGTGCTTAAAACTTGGTGTTTAAGCACATAAGAAGTGTCTAGCCTTATTAAAGATTTTGAGTAGATTACTAATTGAGTTTTGTTTCTTTCATCTGGGTATTACAGGAGAGATTCTAATATGTGTGGACTTGGTAAGTGAATTAAGTAGTGGTTGTACCAAGAGCATAAAGAGTGGTACACAAAAATTGATGATTCACACTACCAGTAAAAGGTGGAGGCTCAACACTAAATTTGATGAGTAACCCGCATCTTCAATATGGAAGTCTGCTAGCTAATGAAACATAATAACTAGCGAGAATTGTTGTCATGGGCAGAGTGGTATGCTTGTCCTTTTGTTTACTAATCTGGAATGTCCATCTTCCATTTCTAGGTGGCAATATGGATGGTCTAGGTAACAGTCTAAAAGATTTTTTTTTTTTAATACAAGTTTAAACGGTTGGGCAAACCTGCTTACACTTTATTGGACATTTTTAGTATTGTATTATAGAAAAGTGTAAGTTTCTAATTAAGCGATTTAAGAGGTTATAAACATTTGAAACACTTCCGGTGACTTTCGACTGTGATACGCGTTTGACTCTATAATGTTTTAGCCACCTTTATAAATTATTAATTATTTTGCCCATTCGAGATAATTAACATGCTAACACATCTTAAATATTTAAACTTCAACATCTCCCTAGAGAAGTTTCGTATTCTAAAAGTTTTGTAATTAGTATTATTATTTTTTAATTTTCAATGGCTAAAGTAACTATATATACTTCATATAAATTTTGGTGCACTTAGGGGTCTTTTGTTTTTTCTGAATACTGAAAGCTGAATCTGAAAACCAGTTCTGAATAATAAGAGCTAGCAGCTGAAATCTGAATACATTATATTAAGATCGTTTGATAAATAAAAAGTGCAAACATCTGAATACACGTGTTTAAGCATTTTTTGGCGTAACACAAATTGCATGAATATGAATTGAGTTACAAACGACTCCACTTAAGATAAAGGAAAATTACAAGAGGTTCCCGATACAACGTTTTTAAAAACCAATTATAACTTCAATGAATAAATTGTCATGAATAAAAAGAAAACTAAAATACATGAACCAAAAAGGAAAAAAATTATTGTTTAACACAAAAACTAAACCTATGAAATCCATTTATGCGAGACACTAATATATAGATAGTTAGGGAACAAAATTTCTCAATTAGAACTTTTAAGCAATTGTAAATAGCTTACTGAATAAGGGGTTTTTCAGCTACGTTAATACTTAATTAGGAAAAACTATCAAAACATATTAATGGTCTTTAGCTTACTGAATAATACAACAAACACTTTTTAAGACATAATAAGCTCAAACAAAAGACCCCTTAGCCTTCACATTACCTCAACTTTGTTTTCTCCGAACTTATTATCATTGCTTTAAATTTTGATATAACGTCGTCAACGCCTACAAATTCTACCTACCGTAATCATCCTACACTTTAACATTTTCATAGCCCGCAAATTTGCGGGTCTTGATCTAGTATATCTATATAAGAAAACCCTTAAACAAATCCCCTCCCTTCATTAACAGCTAATCCTTCATTAGCTGACCATTAGATAAAATAATGATGTCATTAACCCCAATAATTGTGTTGTAAATTACTAAATTACCCCTTATTCAAAATTAAACATCATCATTTGTCTGTGAGGGTTTGTCGACCAACAACCTCAAAAATCGAACGGGGGTGGGGGGATTAATCGCAGACCTTGAGAAAGCGTGTTCATCCACATATCTCACACAAATGATACATGATTTGCAGCGGATTTTTTTCGCCCCGTGCTTGGTTGAATCGTATGTTCGTTTTTCGGTGTTGAAGGTGGTTAAATCGGAAGGATGGTGGTAAGATTAATAACCGCATATGGTGTTGTACGTTGTTCATCATCAAAACAGGGTATGCGAATTTGCTTAATTTCGAGTTCTATGATTAATTCTGACAGTTATTTAGATTTTGTATATGCGTTTTCTGTATATGCGTTTTCCGGTGGTGATGGTGCTTAAATCGGAAGTCTTGTGGTAAGAGTGGTGTTAATGGTTAAATTGGAAGTCCCTTATCGATTTTGATTTATTTGATCCAATTTTGTTTCCAGTGAGGTGTATAAAGTTGTAAAGGTTGAGGTGTTTGATGTATTGCACAATAAGTGTTTGATGTAATGCCACACTGAGTACTGTCTGAATATGATTGAACTTTAACAAACCTTATGTGCTATACTATTATATGATTTTATGTCTTGCCATTTATAGTTGCCTTAACTGTGAGTCTGGGTTAATTAATTGAATTGATGTTTTCATGAAATTCAAATAGTTAATTGGTTGTAGATCAATAGAGAGTACTTTTGACCAATTTTGATTAACAATCAATTGGGATGCAGACTCTGATAGCTCTTTCTGTTTATTATTGATATTGATAATTGGTTTCTCTATAGCTTGCTTGCTGTCTTAAGTTCGGTAAATTAATTGGCCATCTCTATAAATTTCGTGATGCATAATGATATACAGGTGGTTTTAGACCCTCGAGGTTCAATTATATATTGTGAATAACGTTGTCTTGATGATAAATATTTTGCCAAGTTGTTCTAATTATGTTACATTTTGTATTTTCTACTGCTGCCTGTTCAGTTTTTTCTATTTTGTGATCATTTTCTTATTTGTTTTGGTGGTGTAATCTTCATATATACTGTGGGTAATATGTTTGCAGACATCTTGACATGACTTTTCTTTTTTCATGTTTATATTATAATTAGACAAAATTAGAAAAGGCAAGAACAATAATTGGGGGTAGAAATAATGATCATCTTAGCCCGGGATCTGTTCTTGAAGCGTCTTTCTCAAATGACAGTTGCTGCTCCAGCAGTTTGGAAGATAGCTCAGGTAAGGGGCCTCTTTTTTCAAGTTCTTACAGTAAAAACCATACATTGCAATTTGGGCTCATTTATGAGGTAAATGAGTGAACCCTCTAATGGGTCAACTTCAAAGCTTCAGCAAATGGGTCTAGCAGGTCAAATTTCGCCTATATGTATATTGAAACCTCCTAAATTATTTTATTTTTCAGAATCAAACTATAATTGTTAGTAGAAACAATACAAGTGTCTTTATCTTTATCATATATAAAACATTAGGTATTTTTAACATTCTCAAAAAGAAATAAAAAAAGGTGTTTGTGGGTTGGCCAACCTGACCCGACCCGTTTTGACATTTCTAAGAAGTTATGCGTAAAATTTTTTTCCTGTTTATACAAAAAATAAAAACTCTCAATCACTTTGAGGTTTAAAAAACATTGTACCTAAATTTATCTATGTCTATTTAGAGGAAAAGTAATTGTAAAGTTGGAAGGTGTTCATTTCTGTGAGCATCATAGCCTATTTGAGAATGCAATATATAGATTTTCTTTTTAATATTAGAAGGTGTAACATCGAATTCAAAGTGTCCTTATGTTTCTAATAAGCTTCTGTACCTGTTGCTTCAGCTCTGGTCTACTTTGGCCTTGCCATGTTTAGCCAACCAAATCGAAGAGGACATGCAACATATAGTTCTGGATTGTGAACCCGTTGTTAATGTATGTATGATTGTTAATGTATGTCTGACTGCTTTCTATTTGATCTTGCTATTTGATTCTTGCAGCCAATTATGCTTTGCCTAAAAGCAATGATATGCCTGGGACAGATGAGTATTTTGATTATGTCATAACTTTGAGACCATGTTTTCAGTTTTATAACTTTTATTAGATGTGCTCTTGAACCCAATGCTATAAATGGTTTGATTCAAGTACTGTTTTTTGTCTCTGACGTGTCAAATAGCTATAGTATGCACTAATAGCCATCTCTTTTAAATTAGGTACAGAGGATCTAACTCACAGTATTTCCCGTATGCGTTCCAGCCAGGTGACAAGGGTAAATGACCACCTAAAAAGTTGCTCATCATAGTTGCATTACCATATTTAACCTGGAGTTGCTCATCATTTTGCATACTACGCATTGTGTTGAGGTGCGTACCTTTGTCACGAATGTGCAACGGGAAGACTGACATATATCAAATTCTAGGTAGCTTATGCCTTATAGGAAGTATCCAAGAACAATTGAGTTTTTGGGATTTTTGTATTGATTTAAATGTGTTCACTTCATGAAATAATATATTGCCACAGGACTCGATGATGAAGTACTAAAGTACTGGTGGTTTGAAAAGTGCCCTGTAGGTGTTCTTGGAAATATGTGTGAGGCAAGGTAGTTGGGAAAAAACAGGAAAGCTATTGCAAATCTTTTGGCAAAATTGAGTCCTTAGTCTCGAGTCTCCACGATTATCATCTGTAAATCTGAAATGCAAAAAAAGGTTCACTAATATATCTATTTATTTCCCTATTAGTGTTCAGATTATGTATACAGAAATCCATCAGAATGTCCATATGCCATGTATGGGTTTTTAAATATTAAGGGCAACGGTGAAAGGGAATATATGGGTATTTCGTTTAGTCAATATTTTACGTTGGTAGAACACCATTAATTCGTCTATTTGTCTCATTTGTCATCTCTAAACTATTAGCTAATGCATACCATTGATTTGGATAAGAATTTTAACTGAAAAAGGTTGTAGGCTTACATTCCATGTAATCATCATTAACATGTCTCATTGTAAGAAACTCACTGTAATATCTTACATATTCTATGTTAGTTTAGAATAAAACACTCAACCTTCTAACTGAAACGGGTAACTGCAATAGTCTATATTTTTTATAATGTTCTTGCTTTGCTTTCTGATAAATATTATGTTCTTTCTTGGTTTCAGATTGACGATTCTTTATAATAGAAAGAATGATATGTTTGGGGCATTAGGCGTAGTGAAATCAGTAGTATAAGCATAATCAATGGGTGTGTAATCAGACACAATGGCATATGATTGGTGCTTACTAAAAATCGAGGTATCTAATATGTTATTTAACCTTTTCTTCTGTAAGTAATAATCTTGAAAGCATCCTTTTTCTTCTGTTAATTTAGATTAACACTACCATTTCGATTTCTTCAATGATAAAATATGTGCCGTTGTTGGAAACTCTGGTGAATAAATTGATAGACACCTCAAAAGTGGCAGTCATGTGCGTTGTTATAAGAGATAATGGGGACCTGCCTGAGAGGTAAATAAGTAAATTAGTTACCTCAAAAGTGGCTGCTAGCCATAATTAGGATATTTAGCTGATTCTGTTAGAAGTACTTTTTGTGTTCTAACCTACTCCCCTATTCATCCATTTTCATATAGAAATATGATGCAGTAATACTAAGTAGCGTGTTCTCTAATTTGGCATCCTTTTTGCATCATCCATTTGATCAATGTGAGCCATTGAATAGTGATGTGCAAAGAATCAGAGGAAGTTTAATAATAAAATGATATTCGTTCGTGAATGATTTTATATTTTACCGTTTAGTTCTCTTCTCATAATGAAAAGCCTAACAGATACTCCCATTCATTTGTTTTTCAGATGATTCGTGTGCAATCCTTTTCATTTCCAGGGTATTGTATTACGCAGAGGTGCCAAAGAAACAGGGATAAAATCAACTTAAGCCCCAATTAATATGAAAAGTACGGAGACAGAAAAAAGTACATAAATAAATGATCCAAAAGGCATGTCTGTAGTTAAACTTATCACATCTTGTGATTAAGTTTGGCAACTAAGTGATATGGATTTGTTTTGTACTAATGGATTGCTAACTAAATTCTCTAACTTGCAGATTCTGGGACCTGAAAGTGGTTTAAAACCGGTTACCATTAACTTGCTTTATAGTTCATCTTTCGAGTACTTAAAGTTATCTTCTTTCTGAACTTTGGGTTTAAACCTTTCCAAAATATACTTATAACGGATTTTAAATGTCTAACTTCGGCAATTTCTTGGTTGCACTTGATCTATCACTTTGTCAAGAAGCCGAACAAGACTGCGTGGAAGAGTCCACAAGCCAAAATACAACATTTGCACACAATAGGATCCGAATGTCATTGGGAAACTTGTCATTGAGTGAGTTTCATTGTTGTAGCTTCTTTTCTTTTTACTTCTTTATTCTACAATCAAATAACTTTCCTGCCTATGGATGCGACATGAATATGCCGTAAATGAAGTCAAGAGGAAGTACGAGATATGCTTATCGCATACTTTATTAATTTCTTGGCCTTTGAGATCCGCAAACTGGAGAGAGATGAACGACTACCCAAAAGGTACTTCCTGTTGTCGTTTCTATCATTGACTTTTTATTTCTATTTTCATTGTATTAGTTATTGTGAACGATGATAAATACTAATTGTTTAATTGATTCAGAATGATTAACTTTCATCAAATACTTTTGTCACTAATGGGTGTTGAGCATGATTACTTAATAAAGCTAATTAGTAGGCTGTGTGAATCGATAATTTAGTTTGGGCTGCTTCTACCTGCTATGACCCAATTGACATGCTCTGCTTTTACAATAGTTTAACCCATTATAGAAAACAGAATGGCCATCTCTTTACACCTTTATAATGTTGACTTATAACTATTTAACTGAACATTGAAGTGCATATAGCGTTAATTGAATTGTAATGTCACCCATTTTTAAATTCAGGTCTTAAGCAAAGTTCTTTGACCCGTATGACCCATTAGAGAGATAAGACAACACAAATCGATCATTCGTAAGCGAATTGAGTAGAAATTTCCAGCTCTATTATTTACAGATCATGTTGTAATGGAGTGTTATACTGCAAAATTGCAAATATTATGTAATAATCATTTAGAGTGACACTGTAGATAATTCAACTTTTTCTGCGTTGGGTAGTAATAAGCTTCCTAATGAGGAGTAGAGAACTAATTGAAGTAACGATGATGCAAGAAAGGAAAGTGATTAATTTCGTAATATTATGCACTGAATGTTCTTTGGACCAGATTACATGCTTCACGTTAAACCAAGTCTCCTTGAAAACCTGAATAGGAAGCTTTGGTGAAGATCAGGTGGGATTTAATTGTAAAATGTGAATACTTCCATAGAGATATGCAACTTCTTTAGCTAATACTGGTATCCAAATTTTCCCAATAATTTGATTTTCGCATGCGGTTAATCTTTAATACAAAATATTGTTTGACATGGTGACTCAAAATTTATCTTCTCATTGCTTATTTAGTCTCCTATGAGTTGCTCACGTGTAGAGCGTACATGAATTGATCCAGTAGTTAGGAACGAAAGTGGAGGTCTGTCTGCCGATTCAAATGCTCCTGTAATTCTTCTTTAAAGACTAATAAATTTAGCAACAAACTTAATAAATGATGGCATGGATACATTGAATTACCTGCTCCATTTCCGAATCTTAGTTTTGTTTCTACGAGTACTTATATATTGAGTTGCATTATTATTTACTTGTGTACGCAAAAGTTTGACGGCCCAATCGAGTGAGTTTTAGCAATTTTCTGCATCCACCCATTGAAGTTGCAATTAGTACATGTTACATGGGGTTAGTGCTTTCAAAATAAATACATTTGCCTTGACCCAAAATGAACTATAAATAACTATTTTTTTAATTTTCTTATAATGCACAAAATGGGCCAACTAAAAATCCATATTGAATCAACATCACATTGAGATATATCATCCCTCATGGGGTTAGTGGCTTAGTGCTCTCAAAATAAGTACGTTGAGGTTTGAGCTAGATACGTTGGAGTCTGTGATTTAAACTACTAACCATGCTAAAGAATTTGCTAAACAACATTAACATTCGTTAGTTGGTTCAGATGGCCCCGTCCGTTTTTTTTTGTAACAATAATTGATTTTCTTATTCGTTTGTAGATCCTAGGTGTTTCAACACTAATTCGTATGAACACAGGGGTTGAGGGAGTCATTAGGATTCGTTATATATATGAACTTGTGTGTTAGTATTAACTGCCTGGTTTTTCCTGATTAACGTTTTGAAAAAAGAAAACAATGATCAGGAAAAACCCCGCAAAAACCACGTAGTTAGTACTAACACACAACTATCTATTACGTTCCTTAAACACTTTACACTATCTTATCCCACAAGTACAAATACCATCTCTAAAACAACAATCAATGTGTCATCCCGCAAATTTTGCAGGTCTTAAACTAGTTTGCTTTTAAAAAATACTATACTACACTAATATACTTAAATAAATAAAATATGTGTTTGGAAGGAATGTATACCTAATCAGTTAAAGTGACCTAATTGAAAAAAATGAGTTTCACAAAATAAATAACATAATTGTTTGCTTTTGATAAATAAGCGAAGTGGATTGAAAAAAGGTTGATAAAACCTATGATGGTTAATACTTAATTATTATAAGTATTTAGCTTATCTTTTAGGGTAATGATATTTTCATCAACAAAAATGATAGTTCCATCAAAATTGTGCAATAAGCAGTTGTATTAATGGTGGATTTTTTATGATGTAAATATCATTACCCTATCTTTAGATGTAAACTAGAAGGATAGCCCGTGCGATGCATGAATTTTGTATGTTCCAATGTTTACATATGTATGTATCGCGATGTCTTGATTTTGTTACATTTCAATTTGCTTTCTCAAATTTTAATAATTCTTTCTACTACAAATCTTTGAATGTTCAAGCATCGATGATAAAAAGGTGATAGCTAATCATGGCCACATGGATTTTATGATTTTATGTTTTTATGTTGGTAATATTAGTTGGATAAAATGTCAACTAATCAACACTTATAAAATATGATTTATCTCCTACGGTATTCAATTATCATCTTTGTTCGGTTGCACCGCAAAGTTTCCCATAAAATAAACAAAGCCTTCTTGTAGCTTATGGATACAATATGATATAATGAAACAATGCATTTTATCGATACTCATCTTTGTACCATGTATAACATTTTACTGCATATAGCTGATCGGAAACAATAAAAGATGAAAGATAATGAAAATATGCTTTTTACCCGTCGATCAGAAACAACAAAATTGTTGGTCATATATTTTTAATACATTGTGTTAACATCCCAATCACGACCTATCATAACTTTTACGGGAGCATCTATGCCCCTCCTGCGCCTGCTCAAGAAAAATAATACTACTCCGTAACATTTTTTGGGTTTTTTTTTTTTTTAGTGCTTTTACCCATTTGTAATTTCAAAGTTGTTTGAAGTGATAGTGGCTACAGGGATAACAATGCGTATTTATAGACAACGGGTACTAAAAAACTTATGAGATAAATGAAAATTTTTAATTCTTAATTTATTGTCAAATTATATGATAATGAATACAAAGAGTTACAGATCGGTTGAATAACCCGATGGAGATAAATAGTATATCTATATTAATTATTAATTATTATAATTATAATATAATTATATTTATATATTTATAACTAACTAAGTAATTGTATGGCAATCAATGTATTCATTTATTAAATCATTATATTATAGCCTTCTTTCAATTGCGAAAATGAATGAATGTAAAACTCTATCATCATGGCATCGTTACACGATTTGTAAACCTTACTCGTTAATGAAATTTATCATTCAATTATGCAGAAACAATCGGTCCATATTAGTAGAGGTACAAAACTACAAATATAGTTACAATAATAATACAAACACAAAATATATCGGTACACGGATATATAAGTATGGTTATATATTTTACATATCGCTTTATATATTATACAACACAATTGAAAATTAAATGCAAGGATAATGTTTAATCTTACGATTTCGACCACAAACAGTGAGGACGGGTGACACATAAATCGTGATTATATACATTTGTATTGTATATATATATATATTAGAGGATTAGAGAATTGAAATTTTTTAGTTCTTTAGAGAGGGGGTTGTCAATTATTTTGATAATTTGGGTTTTTTCGATTAAGAATTACATTTACTCGGACACAAAATGACCCTGGACTTAGTCGGTGTATTAGCGTATTAACCCTTTCTGTTTACGATTTCACTACATTTTATTATCTAAACATGTCAAAATATGACCCATGAACTTTTCCTTTTATTATTAGTTCTACATATATAATACATAATGATAATTTATTTGCCTCAAAAATTATAGGTTAGTAGATTTTATTATATCAAAATAATAATGGTAATAATACATTGATAGATTATGGGTATATCCAAATAAACTCATCTTCTATTGTTTGAGAATAATTGTCTGTCATCTTTTTAGAAGCTAACGTATGTAGAGTGAGTAGTTCAACCGAACATTATATTGAATATATCCTTCTTCTCTTTGACAATTAAAAATAAGTAGTATTTTAAAAAATGAAAGTGTTTGGAAAGTGCAAACGAAAATGTATATGTGTCAAAAGATGATCATTTTAAATAAAATTTTAGATTAAGGTTAATGTTTATTTTTTAGAATGTTATATGTATATTATCTTCGAAGTTGATGCCCAATTAAAACGAAATAATTTTTTTTACAATAACTATATATGTTTAACTAAATTAAAAAATTACTTAGAAAGATTTAGACAATTTGAATAAAGACTGACTATAGTTGTTGGCATAAATAAGAATTTAAACGAAAGTGTACATGTGTTAAAAGAGCTAAGTAATCGAAGAAGTGTACACAACTCTTTATTATTATATTTGTTAGCAATTCAATGAGGGATATAGATTGTAAAACGTGAAAGTGGTTGCAAAAAAATACAAAAGGAGATATAAACGTGTTAGAAGATTTAAGCAAAAATATAAAAGTGCAAACGAAAATGTATGTGTCAAAAGATGATTCCTAAAAGAAGTATCAAAATAATGTGTCATCTTTTGAAGATGTGAAGTAGTATGAAACATGAAAAGAAAAAACAAAAATGAAATTTGTAAGCTTTCGAAAAGCAAAAAGGATAATAATTAATAAGAATAAGAATGATAATTAAAAAAATCAGAAAATAAAGGGAAAAAGAAAAGGAAAAAAAAAAAAAAAGTAAGGAAAGTAAGGAAAGGGAAAAAAAGGAAAGTGAAAGTTATAAAAAAAATGCAAGTACCCAGAATCGAACTCAGGAACTTGAGTTTGAATGTTGACACCTCCACCAATCCATCTGGAAATCATATTTGCAATGTTTTCTGTTTTATCATATTTAACATACGAAAACTGTTTTTGAGCCCAATTAAATGAAGCCAATCGCCGGCGCTGACCTTGCTACAGTAAAAAGGCCTCGTTCGTTATAGTAGGAAGACTAGTAAAGTATATAGATGTGCTAAAGCACAGCCCAGGCTTGCTTCCAACTGTCATTACTTAGAAAAGTACTACGTATATATGTAATTATATGTAATTACAAAGGTACAATGATGCTCATTACTCGTATGTTTTCTAGCAAAAGGTTTAGATTGGTGGGGAAACCCTGGCCCCGTGTACCGTTTGGATACCGACTGGCATCGCGCCTCTACCAGCCCCAAGCAATGAGTCCGAAGACTCCCCTGTCACCGCGCTTGGAACAATGGGTGGGAACGGATTCGAACCCGTGACCATTTTCTAGCAAAGTCCCCATTGACCAAGTCAACGGTGCTTACTCGGGGTGCGCACTGGTACCAATTGAGTTAGGCTCTCTTGGTTCAAGACTCGTATGTTATAATGCTATAGCAACATAAAACGAATCATCTTACACAATCCTAAACGAAACATTTCATAATCCTTAGTGAAACATGTCTACAATTAATATTGGCAATACTTGGCTCAGTAAATTTGTTTCAATATTTTCCGAGAAAGAGTCTGGGCTATTAGGACATGGATCCCAAAGTATAAAACAGGGTACAATTAGAATATATCAAAATTCAAGATACTAAAAAATAGAACCAAGCTTAATTGAAAATAGTAATTAGTTGAAGCCCGAGGGACTATTCGATACACTAACCTAAGAGCCATGCCACCAATAGTAATTGCGAAAAATAACACTTAAAATAAGTTACTAATTGCATGGTTTGTGAAGTCTGCTGATTAAAATAGACCATGGTGCAATAACCTGAGTCCGTGATAGCCAACATATTTATAAATGGAAACTTCGAATTAGAACAATGTTGTCTACAGAACAAACTATCAAGTACGTACATCGCATAGAATAAGAGCATAACATGTATAAATTCAAAGGAATTTTGAGCCTTAAAAAAAGGTTAGTACCACTTATATTTAGAGCCTAAGAAGTTCGGGCGTTGGAAAAATACGCAAGACACAACCCCAGGACATATCTAGAGACTCTACAGATGGAACTCAAATGCTATGAAGTTGATCCTATAAACATATAATTACGAGAACACAACGTCACTCATTCGAGACAGCCTACCTTCAATATTAACCGACCAGACCTCGACTTAACCACTAATACAGCTCTAAGCATTATCTTGATAGTGTACGTAAACCAACTTTAGTTTAACTTGCATCTTTTAGAGTTGACATCATCTGAAAAGAGGACATCTCAACACAATTAACATGTGAATATTTGGTAAGTGCAAGAATCATGTGTTAATGATCAAACTTATTAATAGAAGTTGAAGACAAAAACAAACACGAAGTCAAGCATTACGTACAACTTTAAAACCATAAATTTGAATTTTACCTTGCATTCACATTTTTTCAAATTAAGTGTAAGGTACATCCAAGAATATAATGTTGATGTTGCTACAATTCAAACTATCTTATAAATTATATATAAGAAACAGTTGATGATGTCATCAAAAATCTAATCAACCAATAGAATTATTCAATTTTGTCCAATTAGCTAAATTATACGGAGTAAAATTTAGTGACATCATAAATCATTAATTATTTATATTATAAAGAACAATAATTATAAATACTTTATCCAAATAGGTATTCGTAATACATTAGGACTATTATCATATCACAATATGTATTCGTAATATATTAGGACTATTATCATATCACAATTTGATTTGATGATGCGTTGATGAGATTTAATCCTTCATATCAACAACTTTTAAAATTTATTTGTTTTCGTCCAACCCCGTGTACGGGTATAGAGTCTAGTACATAATAAAAGAAGAGGTAGACAATTACAATACCTCAAATTCTAATAAGCAGAGCAAACTCAATGATATAAATGCATATATGTAGTTAAACCACCTGAATAAGACCCATATTCAAACCTAAAAAACCTTAAACAAAATATGCATGATTCCCATTCAAGCCTAAAAATTAGAACAGGAGCATAAGAAGAGTAATCGTTTCCAATTTTCAGCGGCACAGATAATGAATCGTAGCAACCTTCAATGAATGTAGTTAATATCGATTAGTGTAAAAAGTTGATGTCTCTTCCAAAATCATATGAATTAACTGATGATGTTTTCAACAAAAATATGCATAACTAAACACACGTTATCAATAATAAAAAAAAAGGATCGTGTACCATACATGACAGCCTCGTGCGTTGTTAGTAGAAAGAGATGAGATTGCTACAAAGTCAATTAGGCTACACGAATCAATGAAAGCAAACATTTCCTATAATACCAAGTACCAACCATACATAAATAAACACGAATAGGGACTCTTATGCTTTCCACCAACACTTATTCTCATTGAGAAATTTCATCTCATCGTGAATAATGGATTTTACACGAGTAAATTTCATCTCAATGGAGATAAAGAAAGAGTATCATCAGAAAACCAATGGTAAAAATGGCGTAGTAGACAACGTTGGTTCGAAGTAGCTGCGTGTATTATTATTACTCCGTATTATTTTTTTTATTTTCTAATTCTGTTTTTAACTTTAAAAAAAAAAAAAAAAAAGCATGGTAATAGTATTGGGATGAAGTAACGCCAAATCTGGTCACCAATTGATTTCTTTCACGGCAGCTACTGTAAAAAACACTCCCTTTCTATTAGTAGGAAGATATAAATAAATATTAATATTAACATTAATGGTTGACATTATTTGATATAATAGAGAAATGCTACATCCACAAAGATTTTACAAACACATTTTCACAAAATGACGTGGCATATTAGTTGTACCAATCAGATTTACTTGTTGTGTCTCTCTCCTAATTCTCTCTCTTTGTCTTATTGGACCATATCATTTTGTAAACAAAATTTTGTAAATATTTTGTGAATCAATCATTTTCCTTCTTAAAAAGAAAATGGCACGTGGTCATCATGAGCTGAGTATGTATGCATGACATATACAGACCTCAAAATGGCACGTGGTCATCAAGAGCGGAGTATTTTTTTTATTTAAAAAAAATAAATGGCACGTGGCCTTAATATGTAATTAATATTTATAAGTAGGAACATTTTATATGATAAAGTTATATCCTTTTATATCTGGTTAAAAAGATATGCAGGTTGTAAATTAAATTATTTTATATAGTGTGTATATATAGTCTATCAGGGGTACTGATTTGAGTGAGTAGAGAGTAGGTTTGTTTAGGATAGCATTCATAATAAGTCAAAGAGCATTGAATTATAAATGAATCTTCGTATAAATAACGAAATCGACAGTAAGAGGACAAATTAGAAGTTAACAATCTGAAAGGTTATGTGCCTGATGTGGCTCACGGTATTAATCGCATCCTTAGAATATAAGTTATGTGTCCCTGAAATGATCATCGCTTCGATAACATTTTCACCAAGCCTTATTAATTTGTACTCTTGTTCCATTGCATAATCCGTTGGAGTGATCAATGTTACGAAGTAATATTACTGGCACACCTTTTGTGAGTGTGAGCTTGTGGTTTGGTGATCAGTGCTTTCAGCCATTTATTATCTTGGGCAAATATAAAGATTGTTAAGGTTATCGGTAATTTCTCACAAAATAGTATATGAACTAAAAATGTTTTCTCCTCTTCAATAATTTTGGAGAGCATGAAGTCTTTTAACGAATTGCCATCCTCATTTGTTGATGTCAGGATCGCCTTGCCTTCAAAGTATCGTGTCTAAATTATATGTAACACGTGTTACCAATCATAGTAGTTAACATTGAATATAACTAATATTTTTATTCACCGTTTCCTTTTCATCATGGTTTAATTTAACGTAAAGTAAAACTCGGTAATAATTATATATACATACATATATATATATATATATATATATATATATATATATATATATATATATATGTGTGTGTGTGTGTGTGTGTGTGTGTGTGTGTGTGTGTGTGTGTGTGTGTGTGTGTGTGTGTAAATTTTATATAACATAGACGATTAGTTTTCACTCGTGTTTACACATGTGTTGTTGAATGTCACTTTGATTTTCATTTGTATATTAAGTAATGTAATATACATCAATAATATTAGTATAAATTTTTAGTTTTAGATTGTAATACTAACACAAGAATAAAGTTAATGTTTCTGTACAGGTTATCATATACGGATTTCATCGTATACCATGAATTGCAAAATAAAGTATAAACATTGAGTGAGATTATAGTTTTTGTAAAAAATTATGTAGTGTTTTACAGATGGTGTTATTATTATTATTATTATTTATTATCATTATTATTATTATTATCATCATTATCATTATTATTATTATTATGAAGGGTTTTGTTAACGTGTGCTCGTGTGGCATACCTTAAAATGAACCCGTAAATTTCTTAAATAACAAATTTTTTAATTAATACTATATATATATATATATATATATATATATATATATGAATTAAAAGGTAAATATTAGATTGAATTAATGAGTATTAAATGCAAATGTTATTATTTAAGGAAAGTTTGACTTGATTAAATGCACTTTGTCGTGTGCCACGGGACACGTACACGTTAGCAATACCCTATTATAAATCACAAGTTGTTTTCTTACAATTACTAAACTCCATTTTTTTTTCTTTTTATATTATTGGAAAAAGCAAGCTTTATTTGGTAAAGCTCTTCACGTAATTTAAGTTTGATAAGTACAATATTTGTTTTCTTAAGTTTTTTCAACAAAATAATTTTTTATAATTTAAATCAAAAAAGTAAACTGATAAATTAATTAATTAATAGGTGATTGTTAATATCCTTTAGTTGATATGAATGATACAACTTTCCAAACATAATTATTAAGACACCTCAATTTAATGTAGTAAATCTTAGTTGTTGTAATT
Source organism: Helichrysum umbraculigerum (assembly GCA_949592205.1). Lineage (NCBI taxonomy): Eukaryota > Viridiplantae > Streptophyta > Magnoliopsida > Asterales > Asteraceae > Helichrysum > Helichrysum umbraculigerum. The sequence continues at coordinate 47,667,008 of CATIUR010000005.1, read as the reverse complement.
CAAATGTAAATTTTTAGTCAAATAAAGGGATATTCTTAAATTAAAAATTACACAATGCAATACAAATAGAGCTGGCAAAATAAGCCCATTTAGTTAATTCTGGGCGATTTTGGGCTTTGAAACTTATTTAATGGGTGAATTTGGACTTCAGTCATTTTTTGAATGGGTTTTTCTGGACTTGACCACTAAACCACGTGGGCTCATTTGGATATGTTAGAAAATTTGAATGGGCGAATTGGGTATTTGGGTATAATCCATAATTGTTATTTCCTATTCTTTTATTAACGTCATCCACGAATCTCTGGAAACCATCGTCGCCAACTAGCCGGCTTCCTTCTCCCGCCGCCGTTCTCCGGCCATATCCCTCTGGCCGCCATCCTCCGGCATCCTTTCTCCCGCTGACGTTCTCCGACCTCCTTTCTTCTGCCGCCGTTCTCCTTTATTAACGTAATCGCTTCTCATAATTAATTTTATTACTTTTTTTTTGTATATAAGATATCAATTTTAAGTTTTGGCCTTCTTGAATTAAATTTTTGTATACATACAGACCCTAAAATTGCTATGAATTGCACTTTAGCAAACAATTTTGTGCAAGTTTTGAAAGTATGAGAATTAATAAATTTGGGGTTTTGTATTCGATTTGTTTTTGACATATCTTATTATTTGATTATACTTCTTCATGTACCAACGTTAGTTAAGTTAGTTAAAATTGATCCACTGACTAAAATACAATTATAACGAGACTAATAAAACATCGATTAATATTAATTCCCTTCACTGATGCAATTTATTTGAGTTGATTAATACGGAGTATTAGTTATTCAGATTTGTTGCTCATCGGATTTTGTTGTGAATCAGATCTGTGTGAATCAAGTGTACACAAACTTGTTGAGTTTGTGGATCAATCTGTCGAGTGATGAATTAATGTTTAAATTGTGAATCAATGTTTTCTTTGTATATAAATGTTCTGTTCTTCAAGTTTGTTAAGTGAAGTACTTTGTATTTTCAAGATTATGCCGTAAGAATCTTGATTTAGTAGGGAGTATTATTTTTCAAACTATGCCCGTTGAGACCCGAGCCCGTTTGGACCCGAGCCCGTTTGGATCCAAGCCCGTTGAGACCCGAACCCATTTTTACCTGTAGCCCGTACCCGCCCGACCCGCCCGACCCGCCCGTTTTGCCACCTCTAAATACAAATATGTACATACAATAGATAAAAGAATAAACGAATAACTTAATAGAGAAGAGTTCAAATGAGTCCATCCGTTTCTTGTGAGAATGGGAGAACAGATGTGGACCATTGGATCTAGCAGATCAAGGGCTTATATTAATTCCCCATTATTTAATTAAAAAAATCAGAAAAAATAAGATTTTGGGCGGAGGGGTATTATGGTAAATACACAAATTAATTAATTACTCCCTTTTTTCACTTTGGTTCAAAATTTTCACTCCGTCATTTGTTCCCTCTTGTTCCTTTCACTTTCTTCTCTGGAGATTCATCACCAAACCCTAGAAATCCATAGTTTCTTCATCAAATCATCATCGTTTCTCCATCGTTTCTACGTTTTGTTCATCTACTTCCTTCGATCATAAGGTATATCGGTGATTTTTTTTATTTACGAAAATTCGTTTTTAGAAAACCCTAACTTTTCAAACGCGAATTATAATCTAACTAGTACGTGTTTTTTGTAACAGAAATTAATTGATAATGACTGATTTGCGTGAAGAGATTCATCCAAGAACATTATCTTCAGCTCTGATTGATGTTCAATCTATGAGCTCCGTACAAATGCATAAGTTTCTTCGATTTTTTTGCGTTTATTATGTTTTGTGTTATAAGATGCTTTTGTTGATCTCTGTTTTTTGGATGATTTATGTGAAAATGTGATTGGTTTTGAAATTAGGGTTTTGGTAACACATATGTTAGCTTTGTTTTATACAGATTGTAGTGTCTGCAAATGCTTTGTTTAGATATGTTATGGTTTATATCGATACCATCCAACAACATTACACAGTGTAAGAGAACATATAAAATGGGTCTCGTATTTATTTTGTTAACTTATTACGAGACTAGTAAATGTTGATGATAATTGGTCTAGTTTTTTCATGTAAACTAGAACATATTTTATTGTTTTTGAAATCTAATTGATCGAAGTGCTATCTAGTTAGTATATAACATAATTCTGTATGCACTTTGCAAAATGGAAATTATAATGAAGAAAATATGGAATTTAGATGCGTATCCTAAGATCAGTGAGGATTTTTACGGCAAAATGATCTCCGGCAGTGTTATTACCGTAGTATCTTCTGTTTTCATGCTTCTTTACCGTAGTATCTTCTGTTTTCATGCTTCTTTTATCTCCGGCGGTGTATGAGAGCTTGTTGGACGGAATTGCTTTAAATGGTTGTGCTGATTTTCGTGATTGCTGACAATGGTTGATAAATGGACTTATGTACCTTTTGTTGGTGCTTCGTTTTATTTGCCTATATGATACACTTGGTCTATGTTTACTATAGTAAATCTTTGAGCTATGTTCAGAACTTGCAAACAGTTGTAACTTTTTATGGGAGTGCTATTAGACATCCTCTGCTGTAGCTTATCTTTTGTTCCGTATTGCTTTTATTTGAATAATGGATGTTTTTCTATGTGCGCTATCTGTTCTCTTGATTCATTTTCTTTTACTTCTGTGTTCCTTCATTCCTTGTGGTCTATTTATGTTCACTTGTTTATTTATCTTATTTATCTTGTTTAACAGTTGAGATTAGGAAGGCTGCAAATTGATTGGAAATTTGAGTTTAGATAAATTACAATTAATTTGACGTCCTTGAATATCTCAATCCAAAACTGTTACTGGTTCTGTTTTTCCGAGTATTACTTACTACTGCGTATGGTTGCTGCTTTTGCTTTGTGTAAGTTTTAGAAAGAATCAAAGCCATGTAAAACATTTCCCATAACTTAGTTTCCTTCTTTTGGAACGCCATCCGACTTGTGTTAACTTTGCTTTGTTTCTTTGCTATGGTGTTATCGCCTTATTGGTGTGATTCACTCAATAGGGTGATATGCCATTGCTACTTTTGTGTACAAGTTTTACATGTTTTTATAGTTGTATGCAGTAACACATGTGTTAATAGGTTGAAGCACATGTAATTGGTGGGAAGTAACACATATGTTTATTTTGTTGTAGTTTATAAAGTGAACGGTAAACATATTTCCTTCTTGCTGTGTTTTTTCAGGTGAGAATCCTGCTACTTCTCCTACAATCGCAGAGTTGCTTACTACACAGATAAAGGTTGGTAGGCAGAAGCTAAAAAGAAGGACGGGGATAGTAAAAAAGATGAGAAAGATAAGAACGTTGCCGACGAGTTGAATAAGAGAAAAGTGATGTTATGATGAGAATGATGCATCGTAGTTTGACTGTGGATTTTAGGGTTTTGTAATGAAGTACAATTGTTCATAATAGTATTGGTCATTATCTCTTTGTAATCGGGGGGTGTTAGCACGATGTACTCAAGTACATTTTGTTCATAATAGGTTGGTCATGTTTGTTTTTTAATCGGGTATGTTTAATATGACGCAGTCAAGTACATTTGGTTATATGAGTATGGTTTATGTTTTTTTGGGAAATTGTTTGTCTGTTGGCAATTTTCATTATATCCTTTTTTTTACTTTTGTTGTATGTTACAGAACCCTAACACTTGGGTTACTACCACTAACACTCGTGTTACATAACACTAACACTTGTGTTACATAACACTAATACTTGTGTTACCGACCAGTAACACTTGTGTTATCTACCGCTAACACTTGTCTTACCTTCCGCTAATACATGTGTTAGATAACACTAACAGTTTTGTTAGTTATCACTAACACTTGTTATTCTTTCCACTAACACTTGCTTTACCTGCCACTAACACTAGTGTTACCTACCGCTAACACTTGCTTTACATGCATGTGTTACAGGTGTTACAGGTGTTAGTACACGTTTTACTATCTACTAACACTTGTGTTACATAACTTTAACGTACACATGTGTTACCAAGCAGTAACCCATGTGTTATCTGTCACTAACACATGTGTTACCAAGCAGTAACCCATGTGTTATTTATCACTAACACATGTGTTACCAAGCAGTATCACATGTGTTACCAAGCAGTAAAACATGTACGTGTTGCTAGTCATTAAGACATGTATTTTCGGTCACTAACACTTGTGTTACCAAGCAGTAATACATGTGTTACCAGTTACTAACACATGTGTTACCAGTCACATGTGTTATTAGAAAGTTTACTATTACACAGGAAACTGACACTTGGTTTAACTATTACTTTACATTTGGTACCATGCAGTAACACTTGTGTTAACTACCAATAACACTTGTTTTTCAGTACACTCCCACTTGTGTACTATAACCATAAAACTTTTGTTACATACCACTAAAAGATATTTCACATGTGTAAAAAGTAAAGTATCTGTTTTAGTATACGTGTTACCATTCATTGACACATGTTGTAATAGTTAACTAACACATGCGGTATTAAACAAGTAAAACATATGGCTCCAAACAAGTAATTTCCATGTGTGATGTCTTAATATAATTTGTTACAAAACAAGTAAAGCATGTGTTACAATCATTCATATAGACAACTAACATGCAAAGAATCAAACATATATATAGTAACACATGTGTTATCATACAACAAAGTAACACATGTGTTAGAAAACCAGCAACAAACATATTATTTAAAAATAAGAAATCATCATATCAAAAATGAGTATCAAAAATGTAACATCAAACAATGAGTAATCAAAAATGTAAACATTCAACAATGAGTATCAAAAATGTAAACCAAAAGTTAAAGTCACCAACTTTTTATATCATCCATTAACACATGTGATACTAAACATGTAACACATGTGTTAGCATTCACTGTCCACTTTGTGTAGTCTGCTTTTCTGCTATCATTCTCGCATGTGCTTCCTCTTTCTCCCTCTCTCTAGCTTCTGCTTTTGCCTTAGCTTCTGCAGCCTTTCTTTCACATGACCTAATATCATATATCTTTTTGAGCCATTTGTGGTTGTGTGTGTTATACTCGTCCATTAGCTTTGACCCCTCTTCCTCAAACTGCTCCGGCGTAATCCACATGTTCCATATAATCTTATTGAACTTTCTCTTGAACTCTTTGTCATCAGGTACATCATAAAGAATCTGCAAGCGCAAAGACATTCAGTAACATATGTGTTAGTTTAAAGTAACACATGTATTAGTGATCCATAACACATGTGTTACAATAACGCATGTGTTAGCATACTGTAACACATGTGTTAGCAATCTATAGCACATGTGTTAGCATACAAGAACATATAGTAATAGCATATAGTTATTTTCTAACACATGTGACATACTAGTAATATACAATTTGTGTAAGTAAAAATTTTCTTCATTGAAGTCATCACTTATGTGAAACTAACACATGTGGTAATCAATCAATAACACATGTGGTAATAACTAGTAATAACACATGTGGTAATCAATCAATAACTAGTAATATAGTTATTTTCTAACACATGTGACATACTAGTAATAGCATATAGTTATTAACATATATTATTAACACATGTGTTACTAATACATGTGTTGGTTAATTACTAACACATGTGGTAAGCAATTACTAACACATGTGGTAATCAATTAATAACACATGTGTTATTAACATATGTTATGTGTCACTGTGAGTTTTTTAACACTATCAAGTATGTTACTCAAACATTTGTTATTAACATTATATTATTAACACATGTGTTACCAATACATTTGTTAGTAAACTTTGTCATTAGATAGCATTTTTTATTAGATAGCATGTATTAGTACCTGTAACCTTTGCATCTGTCTGTTGTTCGACGTCACCAGCTTCTTTAAATTCTTGTACCACAGTCATCACGTCCGTACTGCACCATAATACGTTTCAAATTTATCAGCTACCACATGTGTTAATGATTTTTTTTTAAATCAACCAGATGAAAAAAAAAATTCAACTATGTTTGACTGGTTTTGACAACTAACACAGGAAACATATCACTTACATAGAATACTACATTAGCTACTGGTATCACAGATGTTAGAACAATTTCATTTTCATTGAGTAACACATGTGTTAATTAATTTAAAAAATCAACATATTTGGGAAACAAAATTCTAAGTCTTTTTTGAGGATTTTTGACAACTTCTAACGAAACATATAGTTCACTGTGACTGAAACGCTACTATTACCACATGTGTTAGTAACACAGACTTTGATAATCATGTTACGAATTTTTTGCGCGATGATTGATGATGCCGTTTTTTAAAAAATTGATTGTTGAATCAGCGAAAATCATACTGTTATTGCAGTTTCGTCAATCAAATCGTAAATTAATGATGTTAAAATCACGCAAAACACGATCGCATAAAACCGCGATAACGTAAAACCTAATCGTTTTTTCACATATCGATCGTTCGTTTGTAGAATTGAAGAACTTTCGACTGGAAATAACCTAATTCTTACCTTCGCGATTGTTGTTCGTTTGTTGATTATGATGTTTGCGGCGATCGGAAACCCCTGCGCGATTTTGTTGTTCGTACGTGTTTATCTATATGTGTCTGCGTATATGTATCTATATGTATATGTATGTTGTAATTTTGTTTTTGAGTAATTGTTTAATTAAAATTAAATATAATGTAATAAGACCAAAATACCCTTCCACCTCTAAATGAAATGGTGCATTTTGATTGGTTCCCACAGTCTCACTTAAAATGGTAGTCTCATTTGAACCTCACCCTAACTTAATAATTATATTTTGCACAAACGAACTCTTAAAATAACATGATTTAAAGATCCATCATGATCCACGGTTCCATTATCGATATTGCATAATTTATTAATTTGTACATAGTCATTTCCTAATAAAAATTCCATTTGTTTTTTAATGTGTTTTGAGTTACTAAGAGCACACGGAGTGGTGCCGTTTTCGTCAAAATTCTTCGTCGAGAATGCCGTAAAACGGCGTTCTGCCACTCCGTAACGGCGTTCTGGACGGCGTTTTTCGACCAAATTCTTCTGCAAGACGCTGTATCATTCGGTTTCCTCCATTTTTTTTAATATTTTTTTGTTTTTTAGTCTTAACATGTGATTTAAAAAAAAAAAAAAAAACTCCAGAACACTGTCCAGAATACTGTTACCACTCCACAAAATCCTCACCACAAAATTCTCACTCAGAACACCGTGTTTAGGCCGTCACCACTCCGTGTGCTCTAAGATCCACGGTTCCATTATCGATATTGCATAATTTATTAATTTGTACATAGTCATTTCCTAATAAAAATTCCATTTGTTTTTTAATGTGTTTTGAGTTACTAATGTAACTCTTAGTAGTTGTAATTCAAATAGAGTATAACTTAGTTAAATATCAAATAGGGTTTATGGACCAGATCGTCAACGTACTTTACTTTTTGTCCCAATGTCACCAACTGTCGCACCCCCAAATTATGATGCGGAAGCGGGTCGGTTCGGGGCACGACTAATCAATATACAAAGCACACAAGATTACATAATGAACGACCACTACATGCGTCGTTTACAAATACATTGAAATTATAAAGGTTTTACACCGTTATAAAATAGTTTACAAAAGCCCTTGAGTTCAAATGATAGAGATTCTATGGCATAACTAAATTATACAAAATATAGTAATGCATGACAATCTCTTGATGTCTGTATGCGACTCGAACTAAAGGGGCACCCTGAATGGCAGTCCTACTGCTGCTGAGAAGCTGAGAATACATGCTAAAAGGTCAGCTATAAAGCTGGTGAGCTCACAGGTTTAATGATAAGATATGATGTATGAACCACAAGATTTAATAATGATGTTTGAAATTAATCAAATATAATGTATATATAGCCATGAGCACATAGTCTGAGCTTAACTGAGATGTCAGGATCACAATTAAGTGTCTGAGCGAGGGTGCCTCTATGCGTATGCCTAATCAACATACGTATGAACAAATGATAATGCGTCCGTTTTGACCAGTCAGTGCTTGCTGACCCGGACGGGGATTGTCAGTCCCATATGGTACCATACACTAACATTCACGCTACAATCGTATTACCAAACTATGTTGTGGAGGGCTTTGAGTGATTAGATAAACAACTCATGCAGAATAAGCAATAATTTGATACTTGCGTAATATGAAAACAGATTGAGCATGTATTCTCACCCCAAAACAGTTCAAATAAGTAAAAGTGGGGCTATGAGACTCACCTGAGCCTAATGTGATGCTAGTAAGCACAATTGATGTTTCACAATACAATGATGTCGATCAATCGACTGAAACCTGCAGGGCGTCTTCGACGCGCAAGGTTTTGATAAATGATTAGATTATTGAAACCTGCCGGGCGTATTAAACGCGCAAGGTTAAATTGATTAGATGACACAACGGACCATCTATGCTAGTTGTTCCCTCAACTAGTTATGACCAAATACTTTGGTTAATGATTATGTTTGAAATTGTGAAAATGTATACGGATCGTTGGTGATTGATTGAAATAATAATTCTTCAATTATTATTACTACTTTCATTTGTTGTGAACTTATAAAAGCATATTTGAAGTGTTTAAATGTTGTATCGTATAAGTATGAAATATGTCGCGTTGTCTGACACTTAGTGTAAACCTTTAGTTTTAAGTTTATGGAAAAACGGAGGTCCGAGAACTAAAATACGCCATTTTCGACCCCTAGATGACTCCGGATGGCCTAAAACTGACTAGGTTAAGGTACTTAGCCTTGACCATTGGGTTGTTTTTGAGTGACCGAGCGAATTTGAGCCCAATCCGTTACAATAAATTTTTCATCGAGAAGCTACCCTGTTTTAAGCTACCCTGCATGACAATCTCTTGATGGCATAACTAAACTATGTTTTTGAGTGACCGAACTAATTTTATTACCAATGTCAACAACGAACTTGTTAAATATGTTTTGAGGTCACCAAAATACATTTTTTTTAACGAGCTACGTTTTGAATTTGTTGATGTGGTGTTGCCATGCATTTCATTTATGTGACCAGACTTCCATGTAAGCTAAACATGTACACGTATGGTTAACTTCATCTTCTCCGACCGACTAACATTTAATTTTGGGTTACGTTTTTTATAATAAAAAAAGAAGAAGTAGTAAATGCGTTTAGATTCACTGAAAAAGTGGTGATTATCGTAAAGCAATAAAAAATTACATGTTATTCGATAGGAGAAGAAGAATTAACCATATATGTACAAGTTTAGCTTACGTGGAAGCCTGGTTACATAAATGAAATGCATGGCAACACCACATCAACAAATTCAAAACGTAGCTCGTTAAAAAAAATGTATTTTGGTGACCTCAAAACATATTTAACAAGTTCGTTGTTGACATTGGTAATAAAATTAGTTCGTTGGTAACATTGAGACAAAAGTAAAAAGTTTGGTGTCGACCTTGGTAATAAAACCGGTTCATTGGTGACATTGGGACAAAAAGTAAAGTACGCTGGCGATTTGGTCCATAAACCCTATCAAATAAAGGGATAGAATTCTTAAATTAAAATTGTAATTAGATTATAAGTAAATAAAGGGACTTAATTGTCAAATTAAAATTTCTAATTGGATTGATGACATCATAAAGGTGAATCTTTTATTATATTTATATTTAAGATACATGAACTTATACTATAATTAAATAAATTATTATATGTGAATATAATTGCATCTGATTGTTGTGTTTACTAGGATTAGGGGTGTTCATTCGGTTAATTCGGTTTAAACCGAACCTAATTGATAAAACCGATCGGTTTTCGGTTTTGAAAAATTGAAACCGAACCGAACCGAACAAGTAAAAAACCAAACCGAATTACTATTCGGTTTATTCGGTTTTTACTATTCGGTTTATGCTTTCATATATATATAATAAAAACATTAAAACAAAATTAACAAACTTGAATATTAAACAAAACTAATTGGCACGTTTCGTAAGTTCTTGACAAAAGTTTAATAATTTGCAAGTCAAAAGTATAATATAGTTGAGACTTTTATGATAAATGATGAATAAAGTTAATAACGGTATCATGATACATAATAGTGGGTGATTAACTCAATTAATTTGTACATATGTTGAAAATATTACCAAAGTATATTACAATTCGGTTAATTTGAACTATTCGTTTTTTACAATGGTAACCAAAAACCAAAATAAATATTCGGTTTTGAACCGAACCGATCTAAAAAACCTAATTATCCGAACCAAATAGTCCAAACCAAATTGTCCAATTGGACAATTCGGTTTGTCCAAATAGTGAACACCCCTAACTAGGATTGCATGCTGCATGTTTATGACCGTAAGATGTCGTATTAATGGGATTCGATCTGTATTCTGTAGTTTTTTTATTATTATTACTAGATACAAGACCCGCGACAACACGGGACTAGCCATGACAATGTATAATAAGAATATCATTAGTTATGCAACGTTAATAAACTAATTTAGTTAAGACATATTCACGATTCTTGAACACATTTAACCAATCATTAATGCTAAACAATGAAAAATAAAAGCAAATCTAAATTATATCAAGAATCCATCATGAGTAAAAATGGGTTTATATTTCATGTAACTTCGTAGTAGTAATAATAATAATAATAATAATAATAATAATAATAATAATAATAATAATAATAATATAATAATAATAATAGTAATAATAATAATAATAATAAAATAATAATAATAATAATAATAATAATAATAATAATAATAATATATAATAATAATAATAATAATAATAATAATAATAATAATAATAATAATAATAATTATAATAATAATAATAAAATAATAATAATAATAATAATAATAATAATAATAATAATAATAATAATAATAATAATAATAATAATAATAATAATAATAAATATTATTATTATTATTATTATTATTATTATTATTATTATTATTATTATTATTATTATTTTATTATTATTATTATAATTATTATTATTATTATTATTATTATAATTATATTTATAATTATAATAATGGGGCCAAAACTAATAAATACACTTTTAGTTGTAACATTGTTGAATGTAAGTTCAAGTCTTGCTCCTCTCCACCATGATCACAATCATCTCATAATTATAGAGATAATATAATTATATTTTTAGTAAAAGGAGAATATTTTATTAAATACTCAGAATTCTGTATATCGGGGTCATGGATGATTGAATCCACCATCCATGCATACATATTGTATTTACAGAAATCACATCACATACACAAACTATTAAAAACTCATTGATCCTTTTGAATCTTCAACACAATTCCCAAAATGATTCATAAACATGATCTTTATCGATGAAAGTATTCAATGTTAAGTTTTTCATTTTACACGAGAAGAACAAAAATACCGGTCCAATATCATGGACTTCATTGATCGGCTGCACCATAAACTGAGCATAGTAATCCTGATCTGGGTTAGTTACGATGGTTGAAGCAAAAAAAATAGGAGGCTTGAGAGCAACTTTTAAGATGGCATCCTTTCCAAGTAGACTGTTAAATATTAGAGAATGCACAAACGGGATATTTCAAATTAAATGTGTATTGTGAAGCTAAATTATAAGATACTCACCTTGACTTGTAAGTATTTACAGGAGTGATATCTTCATTTATTTATGAAGACCCTAGATCTGAACAGAGAGTTGGACACTTGGGGTTTACCTACAATTATAAAATCATGAAGTACATGTTTCAAAAATATTAAGTGTGTATTAAGTATAGTTCTTTTACCGGCTCAATCCTTATACTTAGCCAATTGGATCAAAACGATTATTAGCCCACTTTGTTCATCCACATCGATGGTTGTTGTAGAGTTTGGTGGCAAATCCCATAATGCACAGTTTAGCTTGTTACCACTATTAGTGTATAAAGTTTGAAACACAAAGCTTGTATTAATAGTTGGAATAAAACATATATACGGATGTAAAGGAAATTGTGAAGGAGTTTAACTTGAAAGTCTTGAAGTTCAAAAGTGATAAATCTTGACTCTTTACTACTCTCATTCATAATCTTCACCATGTTAACCACCTGCCCAATCAAATCCGAGTAAAGCAAAAAAAAAAAAGAGATTTTTTTGTCAAGCATAGTATAGATCATGAAAGTTTAAGAACTTGATTTTTCTTCATATTGAAAGGGCGGTTAATGACGTCATTGAAAGCAACCAACGAAAACACATTAAGCTTGTCATGAAGTTGATTTTGCTTTGGTGCTCCACAAATTTTTTTTTTTCCTATGTTGGAGCCTACCCCAAAATTAGAGATTTCAACAACCGACCCTTCCTCTAACTTGTCCTCAAAGTCACCAATCAAATTTTTATCTATTGTTGCTTGAATTTTTGACCAATTAAACATAAAAAAATAATAATAATACAGTTTACGAAAAACACAGTTAAAAGTACATATATAATTGTATGATAGGTCTAAAAGCTTACATGCTCATCAACATCAACCATATTCATGGAAGCCAATGCACTTGGATTATTGCGGAAATAGTGTCTCCATAGAATAACCACTTGAACCTTGACATTACACCCATCTTTATCCCATGGATATCAAGAAGACAATCAAATTGATGATTAGTATCCATGACAAATAAAAATATATTAAGTTTTCCTGTGTTGTAGAAATTGTATATACAAAAAAAAAAACGGTGGATGTTATTTAATATAAATATGGTATTTATATAGTTGTATTGATAGGTTGTAGGTTAAAAAAGATTAGGTTTTAAATGGTGAAATATATACATTGAATATTGGAAGATTTATTAGTTAATATGAATATGAATTGTACCAAATAATAAGGATAATATATGTTTTTTTTTTCTTTTGTTAAGATTTGGGTATGACATATGTTTGGATGATATTTGATGATATATATGTCGAAATCCCAGTAAAATTTAAAATATATTAATTAATTTATTTATACTTTGATTTGATTTGATTAACATGTGTCCTACATGATCCCTCCTTTTAATTGATGATATATTTCCGATTCTTTATGCCCATTATTTCTCCCCTTTTTTTTTTTTGACTTTATAAAGATAAGGATTACACGGATCAACTTAAAAATATTTATATGTATTTATTTTATTGTTTATTGTTTATTTACTTAATTTATTGATATATTTATTAATTTAATTTATACATTTTTTATTTATTTAATAACTCACGGTTTAATTGAAATAAAATAGTTAATATTAATATTAATTTAAATATAAAAGGGGTTAAGTGTAAGTATCATTAAATTAATCTTAATCGTTGGATCAATATGGGAAAACCAATTAAGGGTTGGGATTGCCCTAAGCTATTCTGTTTTAAGTATATGTTATAGATTATTAGAAAAGCTGATGATATATATAAATTTTATGGGCTAGAGACAACTTAGCCCAAAGAGATAGTTACAAAGATAGCCCTACGTACAAATTCTAACCGGATTACAACTTCAATCGACCCATGTAATCTTTTGATTTTTACATCTACTAGACACCCAAAGAAAAGTAAAAACTTGAATCTCATCCATGATTTTAGCCGCTCAACTTGCAATTCCTTTGAAGACTTTGTCATTTCTCGACTTTCAAATACACCAAAAAGCAACAATAACAACCGCTTTAAATATTTTGGACACTATATCAGTAAATTGTAGCTGATATAGTACCAACAGTAAAGAACGACATCTTGGCACACGCATCAATAGCGAGTCCAGCGCCTTCCGTCGCAGAAGATTAATCCAAAATTCTCAATCCACGACAATGTGATGTTCTGTTTCGATTGAATTATCACAGAGTGGACACAACAATGAATGTAAATCTACACCCCTATCGATTAACGGGATTTTGTAGTAACTGTTAAAGATGAATGTGTTCTATGTAAAAGGGTCTCTCATTGTTTATTTGGTAAAAATAAGAAATCATATTGACATCAGATTAAATATAAAGCAGTTTATGTTTTGAAGTACTGAATGTATTGAGTTTAACTGTTTGAGTGATGAATTTCTTTTGACAGTTATATTTCACAGTTAGTCCGGATAGCACACCCCGCAAATTATTATAGCAGGTTTGTCAATTATGCAAAATAGATGGTTTACAACTAGTTATAGGGTAAAAGAGACGCGACAACTCTTTAGCTACTAGAAAGCAACTAGGTATAAGTCGAGTCGAGCTCGAGCTACTCGCGTAGACTGTCGAGTCGAGCTTGAGTATTAAAATACTCGGCCCGCGAGTATAATTGAGCTTATATCATTTTACAATTTACCCACTATTGATGTGTATATCAAGATATTTACCTTAGCTGGACATGAAAGTAGCGAGTCGAGTCAAGCAAAGCTTAAAGTAATGAGTCAATTGATAAATTAGGGAGAATTTAATATTAATACTTTAATGCTAGTAACTTAGTCAAGTCAAGCTCGAGCTTAAAAGTGGAAACTCGATTGAGCTCGAGTCAGGTTTCGAGCTTGACACCGTATCATTTACAATGGAAAACAAAAAGGCAGTTATTTGCAGTCAAGCCACTTGAAACTTCTTAAAACAAAATTTACACAAATCTGCTAAAAAACCAGGGGAAGATTTTCTACTACAGTTTCAACTGCAAGGTACTAGAGTAACTGGACAACTAAAACACAACGATCAGTAAATGTTACTATACACAAAATGAAATATATATATACCAACTTTTCTTTTCTTAAACGGTAATATATATATACCATCTTTATCACATTTTACTTGACCTTTTCATCTATACACATGAATGTAAAAATATGATTAATAAATTTGAATTAAATGGTTCAACGCTGCTGGAGCCATTCTTGGATGGCAGACCGAAGTGCAAGGTTTGGGACAAGATTGGTGTTGGCTAGCTCAAGGTTGGTCATGGGTGAAGTTTTATGACCACTGTCTAGCCATCCTCGTAAAGCCTCTGCTTCGTAAGTAAATCCATCAGCCGCAACCACCGGATCTTGCATGATTTCCTGCAGATTTGATCCCGACAAGTGAATCTTGTTAAAGGCGTGAGTAAATCACTAAAATCCAATGAAGTCATGTTTTTAAAAACGTTACTGTACTTCAAATGTAGTTTTTGTAAACATAATAATTGATATAATAACTGTTTATAAACCTACAGAAGAAAAGAAAAAAGTTCATGGGTCAGCATGACTAGCCCTGGTTTGTGTGTCTTAAAATCAGCTGTTCTGACTCGAACCAGTTTCCCAACCTGCCTGACCCACCCATTTTACCACCTCTAGTTTTACCCATTTCATTCGTATAGTAATACTTTACTCAAGCTGACTCATTTACATATATTGGCTCTAATTACCCCACCGATATGTTATGTTCCATTACTAGTGATAAGACTACTGAACAGTGAACACGGGTTGCCTGGGTTTCACCAAGTTAATAAGGAACGAAACCTAACCTGAAAGATTGGACAAATAAAGTAGTGTGGAATCTGGCAGCGTCCTTCTGAACTTAATCTAAACGAGGAAAGTCCACAAGAAACCCGCATCGGTTCAAGCACCCTCCATACCTCAGATGCAAGATCAGGCCGATTTTTACGAGAAACGTCACAACAATCCATTGCTAAAAGAGCCAATTGTTGTGCCTGCACAAATGGCCAGTCTCCAGCCGTAGGATCCAAAATATTCTTCAAATCTTCTTTATTCAGTGCATACTGTACTTCCTTGGTCAACCCCAAAGCAGGCCTGCCAGTCAATAACCTCAACAATATAATACCAAAAGAGTACGTATCTGACTTGGCAGTAAGCTCTCCAGTAGTAAGAAATTCAGGGTCCATGTACACAAATGTCCCCTTTGGGTCGGTTCTGCAACACATTGATGTGTTATTACTCGAAAACTCATTTTGGGAGAGCACGCGGCATATTCCGAAGTCACTTAACTTGGAAACCAAGTTTTTGTCTAAAAGAAGGTTAGCAGGCTTAAGATCACCATGAACGATGCCACAAGAATGAAGAAAAATGAGAACTGAACATAATTCAGCAGCAATGCGGATTCTGTTTTGCCATGACAACGGGGGAGTATTGTCTTTGCAGTTGAGTCGATCTTCAAGGCTTCCTCCGGAAAGATACTCGTAGATTATTATCCAAGCATCCGGGCAGGCACCTACTAGGGTTACAAGATTGGGGTGCCTCAGTTTGCTCAAGACGTTGACCTGAAAGGCAAAAAATAAAGTTCAATAAATTAATTCTACACTTCGAAAGAAGACACTAGCCGACCAACAAATCAGAAAATCATAGATTCATTTCATCCGATAAACCCCAAAAAATTATGAACGAGGAAGCTGAATGAACATTTTTTACATCGCCTTTGCGTATGATAAAAGCTATTTACAAGATAAAGGCCACGACGAGGTAGAGGTAGCTAAATGAGCTGGTTGGGTAACAAGTCAAAATGCGTCTGTGTCATAATAGCTACACGTTGGAGTGAATCAAAACAGGTCTGCTCGTTTTGAGTTTACTCGAAGCACTTCTAGTTCTGTGCAAAGGTTATTATATTCTTATAATAATTAATTAGTTTGTGAAACATGACTATGAAATAATATAATTTCTATAACAGTGTAATTGTCTGAATAAACTAATTTAGGTGGTTTTATACTCTAACAATACATGTTTAGCAAAAATATTAGAGTTTTTGTAATAAGAAGTCACCCAAAGTGTATTCAAATGCTTATAACCTCCATTCAATAGCTTTATTAAAAAAATACATTTTATTTTAGAAGTACCTTTTCTGTAATCCCATTTGAAACAATAATTCTTTATACTCCGCATAACCCAAGAAAATGATAAATGTATAGTCCCTGGGTCAAACCAAACTGACCCAGCTTGGCCCATATAAGAAATTGCTCATTTGCAACTGTTACACAACCTGCTCAAACAGGCAATTTTGTCACCTCCTTATTGGCGGTCTTGCCCGATTGTATCCGTAAATACTTCCACATATTATAGACTAATACATGATTGGTGAGAAAAAAAAGATATTTGAAATCTTATAAGACTAAAACAGAGCAAGAGAAAGGGAAACCATCATACCTCCTGCTGAAATTCTGAAGGTCCTTGCAGGCTATGCGAGTGCAACATCTTTATGGCCACTTCAGTATGCCGAATAAAACCTCTGTATATACTTCCATAACCCCCTTCTCCAATCTTAAGAAATGGGTCAAAGTTGCGTGTGGCGTCTTTAATTTCAGAAAACGAAAACTCGGTGTAGAAGTGAGAGACACTTGAGTTTGAGGCTTCCTCTGCTTGCTTCTCCCTCAGTTCCTCTACTAGTCTAAGTGCATCATCACATTCTATCTGCAACTCGTCACGTTCCTTTTTGTAATTCTGCAAAAGCTCAACAGCTGAGAACATCTTTTGTTCAAGCTCCTGCACCGTATGGTCACAATCTGCAATTTGACTTTCGAGAAATAACTTCTGTTCGAGTGCCATACGGAATTCTTCTGCAACTGCATCTAGCTCCTTTTTAACATATTCATGTTCTTCCTTGGTTTTTTCTAGTGTTTCATTAATCTCTCGCCTTCGTCTCAATTCTTCAGCATACAAATTTTCGGATGCTCTAACCTACAAGATTGATGGGTGTACACATAATTCAAAGTTAAAACATGTCCTACATTCATATGAAATTACCCTTAATATAAAAGTTGAAAAAATTTGTTGTTGACCGAGCCCTAAAAGACATCTAAGGAGTACAATTTACAACCTATTTTTTGCATAAGATTTTGAACATTGTTTATATATAACACATGTTTGTTATATACACACACACACGTACATATATACATTTAATATTACTGTGTAAAATATATGTAGACATATACATACAGCAAAGGAACTCCCCTCGTGGAAAAGCGTGTCACTCTGATACCCTACCGGATTATACACATGCATATTTTTTATGAATGAAACTATTATTATTTATTTATTATGCCTAATATAACAGATAATATAATAGTCTAAACCTACATGGCTGTACAAGGACTTCATGTGAAGAAATACATTGATGCATGCATGCATACTTCATTATGATACTAGATTATGGTGACACGAGTTGAGTATCACTGAGCAAATCCAAATGAGATTAGCTCCAGGTCATGCCTAGCTCGAATAACTGAGTCTATTAACAGTTCACATTTTAGAGTCCATATGTACTCAACACAGCTCAGACCACATTGCCACACAACTCTGGACCATTGATAGATTAATTTCTAGAATCGTGTTTGTTAGTGGGAAATATAGAACTTTCTATTACTAGTAATTATCATATAGAAGATAATATTTAAGAAGATGAGGTAAGACGGGACTCTAACTCTATTATGCTTATGACCATTCAAATCAAAAAGTATCTTAAGTTATTCTCATGTAGTGATGACTAACAAACGAAGAGTGCGTACAGTAATAATTGATGGGTTACATGATGCATATCATATGATTGAGATGACACCTATATACAAACTTACGCTTTTTTAAAGAGCTTTTTGTTAAAAAAAAATGAATAAAATCATGAACAAATTACTGAAGATAACTGCAATTAATAGAGCCTTATATTGCGACAACAACTTGAAGCTTACCCTGCGTTTAGCCTCAATGGCATCCTTTTCTGCTTTCCTGCGCCTGATGGACTCTTCAAATGCATCTCGTTTGGAATTGTCTGCCTCGGCCATTGCTTGTGCAAGCTGAACATAAAGCTCATCATTCACGCCTCTTTCCTGCTATAGTTTCGTGCAACATGTTAATAGATAATCAAATTCCAACTGCTTAGGATTAGGATTCACAATAGCTCATTCTAACACAAAAATTGTACAAAAAGAAAATCGCATATCAACATATATAATCACACGACAAGAAGATTAATTCACTTACTATGACACTGGAAGGTGACGGATTTTGATAGTCCCCTTTGAATCCATGTGCTGCACTATAGTCTGATACGATTTCGCTACCTTCAGTTATTACAAATGGTATGGGTCCTAAATCATCCACCACTTCAGTCGAAGATGTAGACAGACGTGAACTTACGGAAGGACTTCTCTGTGAAAACCCAGTCCATTCATCAGAGGCCCTTCCTGGATTTAGCCTACTGAGAGGAGTTGACTCAAGTGTGAAATTTGACAATGAGGATGATGTTCTGATCGAACGAGTGTCAGACATGGCTCTGCGGAGGTCTTGATTTGTATTATCGGGCTGTAATATAGTATTCTCTCTTTCACTAGCAGATCTTCGCGTCACGCCAGTTTCAGAATTCGTATTTGATGGGAGTGACAGCAGGGACATTGAAACATCAGGTTCATCCAACCTGCCATGCCTGCATTGAAGTAGTATCATCGTTAGTTAACACATATATTTAATTAGCTTTGAATCCCTGCTATATAAGGCTGATGAAAGTTCAATGATTTGTTTCAGCAAACTCACACCTACCAATTCAGACACTTTGTTGGTAGATGTGGGAAAACGGGCAGGTCAGGCATGCTGGGAAACGGGCTAAAATCAAAAGGTTTTTTTTATTCGAGTCGAATTGAGCCAAAACACGTCTTTTCAGACTTCGTTGAATACCTTGTGCTTTAAAAACGCACACAATAACATATATATCATGTGACTCTGAACCCAACTGGATTTGTACTACGAATATTATTATTATTAATTATAATAATCTTCTACTTTTTTCAATAAAGGTTGCACTTTGAGGACTTTCGGCCTGATTCCCTTCAGCAAATTGCTTTTATGTTACATACCTGACCGATTAGAAATACAGAAACAGCCCAAATTAAACTGCTCACAAGTAAGTGAGCAGAAACTGCCACTACTACAAGTGGGTCCCAAAGAATATATGGGTGATGGTCAGCTCGTGTCATAACAGATATACTCAAAGGGTGGACAACTTGGTTAATTCTCTATTAGCCTTAGCTTAATACAGTAGTAAAGTTTTACATTTTGTAGTCAGTTGAAATACGTTTCTACCTGTCTGTGGTATTTGTATGGTATCCATAACTTAAAAAGATGTGGCATTTATTCTTTTTATCCTTGACCTATAATATGTAATTCAAACTTGACGGTTGCTTATAGTATTTATAATACGAGAAAAACATAGCTCAATTATAATGCGACCAAGTGAGTTGGATTTCAATAATATACAAGGACTATCAACAGCTGTAATCTTTGCTGGAAAAACTGAAGACTACTGATGCCGGTGGTCTTCACAATGAAAAAAATGAAAGACTTACAGCACTGGTAGTCTTTTAATTTCCAGCCAAGTTGCTCTCATCCAAATGCAACTACGGTTACCAATTACATGATGTAATAAACTCGTTTTGATTTTAATTTTAAAGCTTGCTTTCGTGTTTACTGTGTACATGTTTGTATACAGATACTATAAATTTACATACATACAACACGCAAGAGTAGAAAGCCAGCCTTACTTAGTAAAAATGACATTTCCTTTGCATACAAATTGAATCTGACAAGAAGCAGCTGCTTGTAAACGCACATAGATGGCTTTCTTGGACCTCAGATCCACCATTTTCCTATATTAGAAAGGTGATAACTAATAAGGTAAGCACAAAAATGTAATATACATCCATAAAAATGCAAACTGTGAATCTTCTTTAGCACTTACCTTGAATAATGCCTGTCTGTAGCTGCCCCCATGACAAGCCTTCTGACATTGTGCTGAAGTATGAATTCAACAATACCTTTCTCAATAGAATCCATTTCAATATGTTGCACCTCCACACGCACCTAATTAATTCACACAATCATGATCCCGCAAAGCAAGGTCAAAAACTGGGATTTTGCAGGGTCAAATACAGGACGGATTTAGCAACAATAACAGTTCCCTAGAGATGGAAAAACAGACGGGTTGGATAACGGCTCAAAAAAGGTAATTTTTGGTACGCGTCAGGTCAGATCCGATTGGATTGACCCCAAATACTTTTTGGCTAACATAATTGAAATTTTCTTGTAAATAATAGCAAGTCAAATATGATACAGTAATCATATTAGTTCGAAAAGAAAAGAAAAAAAAACCCTACTCTGTAATTTTTCAAATATAACGATTTTGGGTGACCTATTCGGCCCATTTTATCCGTTTCCTTATTAAATAGTTCTTATTTTCAATTTACCCAGTTGACCCGCCAGAGATAAAACATAACCCGAATCGACCCATTCATAAGTTAATGGGTTGAAACTGCGACCTCTACGTCCCTGAAAGATCATGAAAGTATATAATACCCCTGAGTTCTGACACATCTGATTATATTTGTCGAGAAGCTGGAGCATATCTTGCCTCTCCGCTTCATGGTATGCCTCGACTTGATATGTTTCAAGCTGGTTTATTCGAAACTTTGTGCCCACTGAAGATTAAAGTAGACATCAAAAAATGTGTATTAAAAATCTGTGACACTTCAATCCAAGATGCCATATTAATCATGTAACATATTCATGTAAAATAAGTGTCTATCATCCTATTGTTTTCTATGTTAAAAAAATTGATGCATCTTTTGATTAGCATCACTAGGCAGTCAGAAAAATTTTATACTACCTTTACTACAATTATCATCAACCTGCATAACAATAACATGTATCGAACCTTTTATCGTCTACTCACAAACGTAAAAGAAACAAAACACAATGAAATGTAAGATTACTCATGGGAATCTTCTCTGCAGGTTGATGAACATGAAGTACACATATCTGTCTATCTCCGTACTTATGTAACGCCCACCGCAGAGTTGACTGACTATCTTTAAACTCTTTCCCAACCGCCACGTAAACCTTATCATTATCGACTACTCTATGACTCGTTTCCGCAACAATTCCATCCCTGATTTCCATGATCTCTGAAGTATCAACAACAGGATACCTAATTATCTGATTCAACCTTCGTGCACCATCTACTGATACAGAACTAACCACAGCCATTTCAAACTTAATATATATTCATATGCTAAAAGCCATCATACACAAATTGATAATTTACACTATATTATCAGTAAATATGGAGTTGAAACCCTAAACTTCGATCACACGTTATAAAACCTGAAATTGCAGGCCAAAAAAAGTGAAAATGATTAGGAAGACGTTAAAAACAGATGTAATTGGAGAAATCAAATCGATGATATCGAAAAAGAAGTTTAAAAAAAGTTGTAATGATTGATTGGGTCCTTGAAAAGGGATTACTTGTTTTGAGCTATATAATAACTTGATTGACTATGATACATATATGGATATATAAAATTCAAAGAGATATATATTATAAATTTATAATGAACAAGTACTAGGTTTCTAGTGTTGAATTTTGAAGAAATTACAGGTGCAAATACTTAGCGGGCTCCATGAAAGCGTGCTTCGTTCACCCAAGGGTTTTAAGCAATATACAACTACGCGAGAATGGTCCCTGGACTATTTCCAGATTGTTATATTGCCCCTGCATTATTAATCTTTTATTCAATTTAAATCTTTTTTTTTTTTTTTTTTTTAAAAAGCAACGAAACCCCTAATGTTAAGTGTTGATTCATGTTGAATGTCTAAACTTGATAGAACTGTGCACTCTCGTACTTTCTATATTAGCAAAACAATAAGTAGTTCGATATGATGCATATTTGGATGTGAAAATTTCCATTTCTATTTTCGACTAGTTAAACTGACGATACCAAACAGCTTTGCCCCGACATTTATGTTGTTCTAACAAGTTGCACCGAAACGGATGGTTGCATCAACGCATTTCGATGAGAACTAACCACCTCGAACCAAAGCATATTGGTATAAAATGTACGTGAATTGAAAAATATAGAAGGGCCAAATCTATCATTCAACAAAACTACAATTCCTTAGGTGTGAAGTTTCCAAGCAGCTTGGTCAGCATACGGTCTATCCATGAACAAATCAAACTCAGTTTTTTAGTTTTATTTTTTTATTGTATGTATTGTATTTATTTATATAATACATAATACGTCATTAAATCGATCTAACCCTTGCCCTCGAAAGAACTTGTATGATTTATTTATTGATCGATAAGAATGAGGTCACGTACAAAGGAATATTCTTTGTACGAGATGCCCTTCTGGAACTGTTAGTCGTTGACATTTACTAAAAATATACTCCGTATTAATTATTGTTTTTTCAAACGTATAACCAAATAAAAAATAATTGTGTTGCATCAGATTATTCGAAGTATTTTAGCCTTTTAGGGTCAAATTATAACGTGCACATTGACTTTAAAGACTTAGTAGAGTATTCCTACAAGTATCGAGTAGATCATATACGTCATTTAACTTTCATTATGTAAGTGGTATAAATTTTAAACGGATGAAATTTCATGTTCAGTTTACCAAAGGACTCTTGGTCTAGCGGTATGAGAAGAACCCTTCAACTAAGAGGTTGGAGGTTCAAGACTCGTTTGAGCCAGTCAGTTGTAAATATTCGTGATGGTTGTACATAATCGTGTGTTGAATTATAAGTTTGCGTTTAAAAAAAAGGTTTCATGTTCAGCTTAGCTGGGAAGAGCAAACATTTTCACTCAGATGTGAGCGATCCAACTGGGTTATCATGTGACAATTTTCGAACATTTTCCTAACCACCCCGATAATGAGGTTTGAACCTACGGTATCAATTGGGTTGTAGGATATTTGAGTTTCTCGATGTGGCTTATATTTTTATTTTTCGATCTCAATACTTAAAATGAGGATGTTATAATACGACAATTTGACTAACTATTTTCGTTTAGTTTTTATGTGTATATGAGGTAAAATTATTATGTATTGATTTGTATTGAAATGAAGACGCGTTGTGGTTAGACAACGAAATTTATGTAGCTTTCTAGTGCCAGATATTGTAAATATTCATTGAATCTCTATACGAAAACCAATGATGTTTCTAGGCCGTGCGATGCACGGTCCACACCCAATTTAATTCCAATTATATTAATGATGATAATGATATTAATTTGCGATTGACGTCACGTAGTGTTGTTTTGGATGCCATCATGATCAGAGGTGAGTAAGAAAACAAATATATAATATCATAACCAAATTAGGCGATAAAACATAACCGAAGTAATAGAAGAATTTGATAACCTTTGATTCGGTTTGTTAATCTTGATTAACCAAAATAAATGGTTTGGTTATGGTTTCAATGTTTTATATGTCAACTATAACCGGATAAACATATATAACCAAATTGAAAACATATCTAAATTCTACAACTTTGTTTCTTCGATATGATCATGCATATCAACAATTATTATGACACTTTCACGAGTTTAACGGTGTGTTTGTCTTGTCGTTGCCCTACTAATTTAGTTATTAACTAGTTTAGCCATAGAATCGAACCATTAACTTTAAACGTTAATCAATCAAGTTGTAAACTGTAACCGATCGATTAAGGTTCATAATTAATCAAATATCGGATTGTTAAAGCGGATTTAGGTAATTAATAAGCCAAGTGTGCTCAACTACATGCCCCATGCGGTTAACGTGGTGTTTTGTATGCCACTATCGATATGTCTATGTCTATGTCTATGTTAACATTAATTTATATATATGCGAATGTATGTGACCCTCAAATTTTTTGTGGGCCTGGTATATATGGGCTATTAAAACTTATAAAAAAAAATATAGGAAGCTTCGTTGATAGACAGTAGCATTAAATAACTAGAGAACAATATTGAAAGCTAAGGGAGTACGTCAAAATACAATTAAGTAATGTTTGAAATTTGCGGAAGATACAGTTAAGTAAATATTGATATTCAATTCATGCCCAACTATTGAGTTGAGTATTTGTAAATGTATATAATTATGCGTTGACTTCTTTAATGTGTACGCAACTAAATTGATTGTATGTCCAAAATTATTTATTTTTATACATTGTGTGTATTTTGGTGACTTGTCAAATTGTAAAGATGTCATTTGTCCCCTTATATTTGACAACACGTCACCAAAATACATACAATGTACGAAAATAAATAGTTTTGTACATACAATGACAGTCAATTTAGTCACGTACACACTAAAGAAGTCAACGCATAGTTATATACATTTACAAACACTTAACCCCCCGACTATTCGAGTGTACATTGTGCATAAGAAACTTATTATTTGCTTCTATTATATGTAATTTATCGGTTTTTTTTTTTTTGTGTGTCATGTATATAAGGTGCCACATGGCATACTTACAAGTTGACACGTCACCAGAATACACACAATGTAGAGAAATAACAAGTTTGTTACGCATAATGTACGCTTGAATAGTTAAGTACACACTACGAATGTTAGACCTCGGTTTATTGCATTTCTCATCACTCTTAACCCTTTGCAATTCGTAAGGTTACAAAATAGTCTTGAATCCGTAGGCTTAAGTTAAGGATTGATTAAGTGTTTAGGGATAATACACAAATAGGTCACTATACTTTACGAAAATGTCCATCTGGGCGACTAAACTTTAAAAATGTTCAATTGGATCACTATACTTGTTGATTGGTGTCATAGCGCCTATTTTGCTTAATTTCGGTTAAAAATAGTGACCCAATTGAACATTTTTAAGTTTAGTAAACGGCGTCATCTTGGCTATAGCAACCATGTCTAAAGTTTGGTAACTTAATTGAACATTTACTACAAGTACTGTAACCCAATTGAAAATTTTTAAAGTTTATTAACCCACATGAACATTTTCATAAAGTATAGTGATTTATTTGTGTATTATCCAAGTCTTTATTATTGACATGTGACGATTAATTAATCAACCGTTAAGAAAAGTACACGGAGTTTATCCTGATAGCAATCGAACAAAATTAAATGATTGGCTAAATCCAAACTAAGCAAGTTGCAATGAGACGTGCCAAAACCTCAAGATTGCCAAATGGCAAAACATATCTTAAATTTCTAACTAGAATTAAATTTTTTTTTTTTAAATATATAACTCGTGGAATATAATATACATGTACTTTTAGTATTTATACTTATGAATGATCAGAAACTTTTACATGGAAGTTACTTAAATTTTTCCATCGTGTACAAGATTTATAGTTTGCATTTCCAATATTCTTCAAAATATAAGAAGTAAAATAGCTTCTAATATGGTTGAAAAACCGTCGATCCTTAATCGGCCTACGCCAGATCGTCAAAACGTAAGAGATTTTAATTAGCCGACTTCTAGATGGTTGATAACCTAGAAGTAGAAGTAAAAATCTTGTCTTGTTAAAGACAATCTAGCTAAGTTTCTAACCCTATTTTTGTCATCATATATAATAAGGACCACTAATGAACGAGATTGTTTGTTTGCCACTGGGAAAACACATGAATATCCCAATAAGATTTTATCGATTAAAAAATGACAAAATATAAAAATATAAATAATTAGTAAGAAGAAGAGGAAAATGATGAAGAAGTCATTTCGAATATTCTAACTATATATTTTTTTAATAATTAATATTGTTTATATAACATCCATTGATCATTTTATTATAAACAGAAAAAGTGCAGTATTGGATATTTAATTAACTTTTATTTACGTACACGAGGATCAACTATGAGCATATATATAATAAGTTACTTATATATAGACAGGTTGATTTATATACATTTATAAAAAAATGAATGTTTGTACGTAAATTAATTTTATTTTATTTTTTTCACGAGGTAAACGCCATCGGTTGTAGCCGAGTATTTGTATCAGTGGATTAAATATCGCTATAATCCTTGACATAATTTTAAGGGTTAATAATGGTTTAATTCTCAAGATTACACATTTTTTTCGTTTTAACCACTCAAGTTTTTTTTATAAATGATTTAATCCTCAAAGTATTCAAAATTTTGATGGTTTAAGTCTAAAGTTTGATTATAATTCAAAATTTTGATGGTTTAATCCTTAGAGTTTATATTCTATAACGATTTTACCCTTTTAAGTTTTTTTACTTTAATCATCTAACTTTCAAAAATTTAACGGTTTAACCTTTTGAAGGGTTAAACCAATAAGTCTATGCAAACTTGAATGATTAAATAATGAGATAAAAACCTGAGTGGTTAAAAAAAAAAAAAAAGAAGTGAAACTTTGAGGATTAAACCATTATCAACCCTAATTTTAACGTCTCTATATTAACATAGTTGATTGATATATTATTCTCTTATAACCAAAGAAGAAGACTAAAAGTGATTTTTTAAGCTAATACATATGTTAAACCAACTTTAATATGACGTGTCAAGTGAAACAATTTAGAGCGTATTGCATGTTTTAATATCCTACGTGTAACATGCTTTGTTTTAAATTGTAGAGTTTGACCCCATTTTTTAAAGAGGTATGTTACATTCAAAAAACTATTACAAAATAATATCCACAAAATGACGTGACATGATGCATTAACCAATCATATTAGTCAAGTCTTTCTCTCTCCTCCTTATCTCTCTTATTATCATTGGTCCAGGTCATTTTGTAAAATTCATTTTGTAAAAATTATGTGATCTTATCATTTTCCTTTTTTAAAAGGAAAAGATTTAACACGTCCTACAAATTCGATTGTATATTTGAAAATTTAATAATCACAATTATTATGTCACTTTACTTTCTATATGTTAATTTTTATTTCATTTACCCTGCTTCCTTATTCAATTTCGATTTGTATCTATATGTATTCTATTCTATATCATTATTAAAACGCGTATACATACTTGGTAGTACTATAATTCAATTCAACTTGGTTGCATATTATGGGAAGACTATTAAATCCAACCAGTTGTGAATCCAGGAAATTAGGTAATGGGAGGCAAAAAAAACTATTTTTAACGTATATAACTTTTAAGTTTTAATACATAAAAACCGCATCAAAACATCCTAAAACTGTCCAAATGGCGATAAAACAACCTAAAAATACATCTAGACGGTACTTAAACGACACCAAATATTGCAATAATACAAACAACAAATGCCTCAAAAACAATTTACCAACAATAACATCAAGTTACCGTAATAACAAGTCAACTACAATTACAATTTAGAGAAGAGTTCAATTGAGACCATTTATTTTGTGTGAGAATGGGGGAACCAACCACAATATGCCGTGTGTCACTTTTTTCTCTCTCATCCACGTTTTTAAAAATTAAATATCTCACAAACGACAAGTCGAAAAATCATGAAAATTGCACCATATTTTTCAGCGTTTTATCCTCTTCGATTTGCCGTCCATCAAGGCATACTTCCGACAAACTTTTTTTTTTTCATTTTTTTGGTAGGTTTTACATATTAGTAACACATGTGTTAGTGATTGATTATACATTTGATTTAGGGTTTAGGGTTAGGGTTTAGAGTTAGGGTTTAGCAGGGTTTAGTGTTAGGGTTTAGTTTGGTTTAGTGTTAGGGTTTAGCAGGGTTTAGGGTTTAGTATGATTTAGAGTTTAGAGTTTTATAAAGCATTTAGGGTTTAGGGTTTCCGAAACCCCAAACTCCCAACCCTAAACCCTAAACCATAACCCATAAACCCCAAACCCTAAACGTAACACTGTAACACACGTGTTAGTAATGTGAAACCCACTAAAAATAATGGAAAAAAAAAAACTCGTCGAAAGTATGCCTTAATGGACGGCAAATCGAAGAGGATCAAACGCTGAATCTAATGGTGCAATTTTCATAATTTTTCGATTTGTCGTTTGTGAGATATTTAACTTAAGGGGTAAATGGGTTTTGTATTCTCTTTGTACACACTAGTACATAAATGGATATTTATGGCGGTGAAAAATGCCATCTGAAGCGGTGATCTAACCGCCCCTGATGCCGACGACTTAAAAGCCTAAACATCTTTTATAGCGGTCAAACGACCGTTTCAAAAGAATAAATTTGAAGCGGTTACTTTACTTTAATAAATTGGTTGTTGGACAGTACATGAGGTGATCATTGGGCCAATAAACCGCTTCAAAAGTCAAACAAAAATTCAAAAAAAAAATTCACTTTTACCCCAGAAGCATATATTCATTTTCAGTTTCCCGCTAATCACCCAAATATATTCATTATTCTTGCTTCAACTTACATTTCAAATTCAAATTAGTTTTCTTTTATGAAAAAAAAAATAGATTCCTTTTCAACTTATATAAATATACATACACAATAACTAAAAGAGAAAATATCAACCTGTTTTAATCGAACAAAAAATTACATATCTTAAATAAACATATCAAATTACAATAAATCAAGAATACATGGATTTGAATATAGCAATACTATACTACAAGTCAACAATCATATATCTATAAAGTAAAACTTCTTCAATTGCACTAACGTTACACTGCAACTCATTGCCTTTTCAGTAACCACTAGTCCACTAACAATTTGCCATTTGTTTCTTGAGGATACTGCAATAGATATAAACACACTATAAATTTTATATTATTTTTATGTTTGTTGTATCTGCATATACATAGAAGATACATATGCTCACCATAACAACCGATGAAGTACAACTAGATGTGAGCCGTTATCATGGACGAGATCTGAACACAAATACAGATATGTAAGAACACAGATCTGATGAACCAAAACACAGATCTAAAAAAATATTAATTCATAGTTTCTTTGAATCTTACATTAATTTACTCGTTTGCTGCCACCGTGACTCACTGTTAGTCATCACCGAATCAACTCTTCAATTTATTTTCTATAGTGGGGAATAACTTAAATAAATCTTGCTTGTGTAAATTAGTGGGTACATGCTGGAGATAATATGTGTGTGGTGGAGAAGATATGTGTGTTTATTTATAAGTAAAATGAGAAAAGAGAAGCGGTTATTTGTTATTTTATAGCACGGTTCACAAAGAACGCGCTATAAAATAACAAATAACCGCTCCATATTTGTTATTTTATAGCACGGTTCATAAAGAACGCGCTATAAAATAACAAATAACCGCTCCATATTTGCTATTTTATAGCGCGTTCTTTGTGAACCGCGCTATAAAATATTTGCTATTTTATAGCGCGTTCTTTGTGAACCGCGCTATAAAATAACAAATATGGAGCGGTTATTTGTTATTTTATAACGCGTTCTTTGTGAACCGTGCTATAAAATAACAAATAACCGCTCCATATTTGTTATTTTATAGCGCGGTTCACAAAGAACGCGCTATAAAATAACAAATAGATAACCACTCATTATTTTATGTTTATTTATAGGTAAAATGAGAAAAAATTATGGAGCGGTTATTTGTTATTTTATAGCGCGGTTCACAACGAACGTGCTATAAAATAACAATTAACCGCTTCTAACTATACACATTTTTTTTACTTTGGAAACAACCGCTCCACTTTTTTCTATTTGAAACGGTTCTTTACTTAACCGTTTTAAAATTGTACTTTTTTGAAGCGGGTTGTTTTAAACCGCCACAAATAACGATATTTTTTTGGAGCGGTGTTTACTAAACCGCTATAAATATAACTAATTAGAGCGATTTTTTCTAAAACCGCTACAATTAATGCCATTAAACCGTATCAAAAAATATTTTGGACCCACTTTTTACTTTTTATAGCGGTTATCACGTAAAACCGCTATAACACTGCGCTCTAAATAGTCATTTTTGTACTAGTGACACATGACACCATATCATTGGTTCCTCTATTCTCACACAAATTTTTAGTCTCATTTGAACCTTACCCTTACAATTTATAACAAGAAATAAAAAGCATTTGAACTTTCCTAGGCTAGGGTAAGGTTCAAATGAGACTAAAAATTTGTGTGAGAATAGAGGAACCAATGATATGGTGCCATGTGTACAAAGAGAATACAAAACCCATTTACCCCTTAAGTTAAATATCTCATAAACGACAAATCAAAAAATTATGAAAATTGCACCATTAGATTCAGCGTTTGATCCTCTTCGATTTGCCGTCCATTAAGGCATACTTTCGACTAGTTTTTTTTTCATTATTTTTAGTGGGTTTCACATTACTAATACGTGTGCTACAGTGTTGCGTTTAGAGTTTGGGGTTTAGGGGTTAGGGTTAGGGTTTAGGGTTGGGAGTTTGGGGTTTCGTCCCGAAACCCCAAACTCCCAACCCTAAACCCTAAACCTCAAACCCTAAACCCCAAACCCTTTATAAAACTCTAAACCCTAAATCATACTAAACCCTAAACCCTGCTAAATCCTAACACTAAACCCTGCTAAACCCTAACACTAAACCCTGCTAAACCCTAACTCTAAACCCTAACCCTAACCCTAAACCCTAAATCAAATGTATAATCAATCGCTAACACATGTGTTACTAATATGTAAAATCCATCAAAAAAATGAAAAAAAAAAAGTTCGTTCGAAGTATGCCTTGATAGACGGCAAATCGAAGAGGATAAAACGCTGAAAAATATGGTGCAATTTTCATGATTTTTCGATTTGTCGTTTGTGAGATATTTAATTTTTAAAAACGTGGATGAGAGAGAAAAAAGTGACACATGGCATATTGTGGTTGGTTCCCCCATTCTCACACAAAATAAATCGTCTCAATTGAACTCTTCTCTGATTTTAAAATCAACTCTTTTTCATTATTTTACAAACGTATAGTATAAGATTCCAACCAAATACAACAAACTGGAATTAAAGATACAAAAAATGGAAAAAATTACGTTTAGTTGAAGAAAAACGAGTCACTTTTCTAGAAAATTTTTCTAAGAAAAGTAGAAAATTAGAAAACGCGTTCAAAAGGGGTATTTTTCAAAAAAGTTTTCCTAGAAAATGGAAAAGTGGTTTTTCCATATTAGAACTAGGAGGAGGAAAACCATAATTCCAAGTTTTCCACAATTTTCCTTTATATAACTTCCTCCTCTTTTCTAAAATTTTCCAAAACCTTCTCTTAATATCATTTTTCCAAAATGGAAAATACATCAACTTTTGAACACGTTTTCTAAATTTTCAACACTTTTCTAGAAAACGAAAACTCTTTTCATTTCTTAGAAAATTGGAGATGGAAAATTGTGGAAAATTTTCCACAACTAAACGCACCCTAAGGCATCCCAATATGGTCATGTGGGATACACGCACAGCACAGAATTTAGGGAGCAACATAATTAGATTTCTTTTACACTTACAGGGATAATAAAAGAGTCCATCTAAAACTGTTTTAATTCACTAAGGGGGTCCAATAGTTTTTATCTTGGGGTCCATTAACAAAATTAAATTAAACTACTGCTTTACAATTGGGCTGAATGTCGTGGGGGCTCGGGGACCCCATGGTAAGGGGCTGGATGCCTGCATCTGCCCCTCAATCCAACGATGTAAGCTTTCAAAAGTAAGTTAAACATTTTTCACTATTGTATTTCGCCGGTCTTGATTATGTATTTTTCAACTATTTGAACCTAGAGGTATATATGTATACGTGGATGATCACCGGATATTCTTGTAAAGCAGGTATATTTAACTTTGGATCAACCTGATGATCGTTACAAAATATTAGTGGGTGCATTGTAATTTGTTGCAAGTAGGATAAAAACTTCTAAAAAAATATGTTAGGATGAAAGACATGTTGTATTACTAACGGGTTGAAACAAAAAGCTAAAGTGAAAAAATGAAACTATCGAAATAATCAAAGTGATGCAGTCATATTTTTGCTCAATGTTTGTTTGTACATTTAGACAAGAAGTGATTCGGCTGATCCCGACCATCCGATCAACGTGATTCAACCTATACTCAAAAAGTTACCAAGATGATCCATTACTCAATTAAACGTTCGTTTGGGGACTGATCATAGAGAAGTTGTGTGTTAAGTACCCAAGTGTAACTTTTTTGTTTAACTTTTGTAATTTCTATATCATATGATATTCCTTTTTAGGTTATCTTAATATGAACACTTCTTTTGGTTCCTTTTGTTCATTTGACTCTCATGTATTTAGAGATATGATTAGTGTTTCCGTAACAAAGTTTCTTAGACTTCAAAAAAAAAAGAAAAAAAGAAGAACATACATAAATTCTCATGCTTTCGTAGTGTATCTTAATGATATTGTCACACCATTACAATACGAATATATATCGCTATCTTTTTGAAGTAATTTAAAATTTTTAACGATAAAAATTCATCAATATCAAATTCATATAATACCATATAACTAAACTTTATATTAAACTAGCCGTACATCGTACGGGTTTAACACTGATTTGTAAATATAACTATATTACAAGTATTTTACACGACAAGAGAAGACTCGATCAATATCTTAAATTATATATAAGAAACACCTAATGATGTCATCAAAAATTTAATCAACCAATAAATTACTCAATTTTATCCAATTAGCTAAATTATAGGATTTAATGACATCATAAATCATTAATTATCTACAAGATAATCATACATAATTAATTTCGGATAGTACCCTTATAAAAAAAGAATCACTCTTTATGTAGGAATTCTAATCACATCCTAATACTTTATAATATTCCACGTAATTTACACCATAAAATTCATTAATACTCCCGCAAATAATTAAGATAAAAATACTCCCGCAAATAGCAAATATATATTTTATTTAGTCTCATCATTTATATAATTAAAATAAAAATGATTAAGATATATTAAAGTTTTCTAATAAAATGTAAACATTGTAGAACAAAATAATTTTTGTTTATTTTAATATGTAGGGAATCGAGACACAATTTGACGGCACCTTATTATTGGGGAGAGTTGTTCCCTGTAAAAAAAATTATAAGTAATTAAATTGTTTTTATTATTAAGGGTATTTTAAATATTTGTCCATTTGGAAATAAAAAAAAAATTTATATATATATTGAAAAGTTATTTTTGATATTCACCCCTAAAAAAATTATTTTAACTTCTCCCCATCAAAAGTAATTTCCTGACTCCGACCCTATTTATAGAAAAATATTGTTTATTTATTTATGAACATATATGGCAGTTTCTAAATTTTGAAAAGAAAATAGTTAAACAATTTGTAAGATCACTCACAATGGGAGCGTCTTCCATGTCTTTTAAAAGACATCATTGGCACCACATAACGTGTTTCTTGCCCAATTGTAACATTATAATCATTCATTCATGTAATAGGATACTAACTCTTTATGTGAATCTTACTTACAATTAATTCTTTTTTAAATAGATAATATATAAATTTGAAGTCCTCATATAAAACAAATTTCTTCATTTGATATATTAAAAACTAACGTCTATTAAAAACGATAGATTTTATCGTATACTCCATACTTCATCAACATAATTATAAAAAATAAAATATATATTTTGCGGGCCGTGTGTATACACGGGTTTGAGTGCTAGTTATGGACTAAAAGAAGTTCATTTGAAGTAAAGAAGACGTAGGCAACGGAAACATCATAATCTTTATAGCTGATTATATGATAAATCATCCCATAATTTTGAAATCAAGAAGACGAAGATGATCATGATATCAACTTGATTAATCTTTGTGATTCCGCAATTCTTAAGGTTCGGCATACCTAGTGAAAATAATGTTTCCTTTGCATATAAATTGGATTTGGCATGAAGCAGTTGCTTGTAAACGTACGTACGTAGCTTTTGAAGACCTGATGTCCATTCCCCTGTGTATATTTTTGAAGTCAAATAAGCACGATCTTAAATATAACATGATTAATTACGTACTTACTTGCATCAAAATGTAATAAACTATTATCGATAATATATTATGTGTATCAAATTTTCAAAGCTTCTATTATTTGTATCCAACTTTT
Source organism: Helichrysum umbraculigerum (assembly GCA_949592205.1). NCBI lineage: Eukaryota > Viridiplantae > Streptophyta > Magnoliopsida > Asterales > Asteraceae > Helichrysum > Helichrysum umbraculigerum. Next base: position 47,632,221 of record CATIUR010000005.1, on the reverse strand, counting down.
GATTATTGTTATTTGTGTGTAATTTAGATGGCACATATAGTGTATGTCATCTATGTAAGCTACCGCATGACATCCTTACAAATTGTCGCGTCAAAAATTCATATAAGAATAATAATAATCAAAGGTTGAATATACCTATAATAGAGATTTTGAAAAGTCGACACATACAATAGATTTTCGATCATAGTTACATAAGACGTAAAATTTTTGACGGTTTACCTTATGTATTGTCTGTCTCCAGCTCCTCCCATGACAAACCTTTTGACATTGTGTTCACGTATGAATTCAACTATACCTTTTTCTATAGAATCCATTTCAATATGTTGCACCTCGACACATAGCTAATCAATGCAATTAGTTAAAATACGAAATTATCTTTTAAAAAAGGGTAAAATAACTTGTTTCGCCAAACTTAGTATGAAAAATATAGGGAAAAGTCCCCCGAAATGCTACCAACTTTGGCCAAATAGCTATTGTGTGTAACCAACTAACGTGTGGGTGTAAGAATGCAACCAACTTTCAAAAATGGGTGTTTTAATGTAATTTGCTGACGTGTCGCTCGTTGAAGGTGACACGTGGCGTACAGATGTGCCACGTGGCTTCCGGAGAGTTTGACAACTCATCGACACGTCAGCAAATTACATTAAAACACCCTTTTTGAAAGTTGGTTGCATTCTTACACCCATGTGTTAGTTGGTTACACACAATAGCTTTTTGGCCAAAGTTGGTAGCATTTCGGTGGACGTATCCCAAAAATATACCATACCATTAGTTTCTGACATATTTGGTTATATTCGTCAAGAAGCTGGTGCATAGCTTGCCTCTCCATTTCATGGTATGCCGTGACTTGACGTGCTTCAAGTTGGTCTATTCGAAAAGATCCGCAAACTGAAATAGATTGATTATAATTTTGCATCAAATCTACAACTAGTATATATGTATTAATCCAACTGAAGTTCGATCACCAATTGATAAATGTAACAAATAGAAAAGGGGATTGAAAAAGAGATTACAAGTATGGATCTTCTCTGCGGGTTGGTGGACATGAAGTATGCAAATCTTTCTACCTTCTGAATTATCGATCGCCCACTGCAGAGTCCGCATACTCTCTTTTATATATTTACCGACCGCCACATAAATCTTCTCTTCAACAGTATTGTCCATGATCTAGCTAGCTAGCTATGGGATGTTAACAACACGTACGTTATCGATTAATTGATTAACTTGAAAACAGAGTTTGATGCTGTTGAATAACAAGTAGTAAATTAGTGATATGATACACAATATTGATGCACATATACTTGTTACTTGTCTGAAGTGAATATATATGTAGAGATGTATACATATTTTTTCGATCAAACATGACTAGTGTCGAATATTTGGAGAGCATATATTGTCCTTTATCTATCTTTCCCTTTCACCATTTGTTTTAATTTTGTGTCTTTGTAGTTTTCTACGTGGCAAGATGTAACGTTCAACTTTAGTTAATTACCAATCTATTTCGATCATCGAAATTTGAAGATGACTCCGAAAACTTGAAAGTTTATTACCGTGGGCTTGTTCTCACCTGTGATGACGTACGTGTATATAATATACATGTAAATATGTGATCGTAATAATATATATGATGTAAATTTTGTTATCAAAAAAGAAAGTAAAAAAAGAAAAAGAGGAACTTGAGGTGATTTGAATCTGGCTAAATGCAAATAATGATAATTCACTTGGATTAGTAAAAAAAGAAAAAGAGGAACTTAAGATTTATTTAACTTTGAAGAGAAACGGTGTTAGACAATTCTAATTCGTTAAATCTAATTTACCATGTAAAATCTTAATCTTATATTCTTAAAAATAAATAATTTAAATTCCTAGTTTACCCTTATTATTACATTTATAAGTAACAACTACCGAAAAGCTTTATTTCAAAATTAATACCTGGTTGATAATTTTGACTTTGGTCTATCATACCTTTTAATTTCTTTCTAAATATTGTTTGAAATCAACTGGATAATTATTTTCTAATTACATAAATTGTTTTATGTTTTATATTTCGTTCTGAAATTTTGAAGTTGAATTCACATGGTAAAGTTGAATTCTCGATAAAATGTTTTGTTATCTACATACATGATAATTATAAAAAAATTATTTTAGAATTTGACAAACATTTCATCGTATGTAACAAATAAGATAAATTAAATATCATCCCATATTGCGTGGGCAGCATGCAAGTTTTCTCAATACAAATACTTAGTAATTTAGTAAAAAATTAGGGTTTAGTGTGCGCTAATGTAATGAACAATGGTCTGACATTCATAGTATGTAGCGAACTATTCAGATTTACATTGTATATAACGAACTTGTAATTTACTTACATTGTATGTATTTTGGTCAGATTAACGGTTACAAGGGACGCCACGTGGCAGCTTATATAGTCGACACACGGGAAAAGTACCACAAATTACATACAATGTAAGGAAATTACAAGTTTAATTCGTTAAATACAATGGAATCCCGAGTAGTTCGCTACATACTAGGAATGTAAAAGTATAGTTTGTTAGATTTGTACGCACTAAACCCAAAAGACTATTATGTCTAAGAATCCTAATTCAATTTTATTATCCTTTATTATAATAGCTTTTTAAATTACACTTAATAAAAAATGACTCTAGAAACCTAGACGGTCAACAAACTTCATTATCAACACAACACCATCTTCCTTGAACCATCGCAAACCACCATTACCGGAAACCTCCCTCCTCTACTACTGCACCTGCAACCATTGCAAACCACCATTGCCGGAAACCTCCCTCCTCTACTACCGCACCTGCAACCATCATAAACCACCACCATCTTCGTCCTCTAATGACGATGGATCCGTCATCGATATCCGAACACCCTAGCTTTTCGATTTTTGAACACTCTGATGGTTTAGTAGATTTGCAAAGATGGTTATGTGGCGGCGGTGATGATTTATGAGAGGATGGTGGTGATGATTTACGTGGTGTGCTCAACTTTTGAATATAGATATGGGTTTTCTATCTGAGCAATTTTTGAATTAAAAATAAGGGGTTAGTGTCTGGAAATGCACTTAGCTTGTGCACGATATCAATTGTGTGTATCATACTTATACTCGTCATTTTTAATGCATATAACTTTTAAAAATGGTGTTTTAATGTATTTTGATGAAATTTTGATGACGTGCCAAACTCTAATGATGCCTCGTGGCACCTTAAATGAGCGACACGTCACCAAAATACATTAAAACACCTTTTTTGAAAGTTTGATGCATTAAAAATGATGAGTATAAGTTTGATACACACAATTGATGTCGAGTACAAATTCGGTACATTTTCAGACACTAAGCCCTAAAAAAAAGAATGCAATTAACATTATATATAAGATAGAGATAGGTTGGGTTATCGTTGTTATGTTTTGATGCTTGATTACTTATTTTCGATTTAATAGTAAAATTAATAGAATATACATGCATAATGAAAGAAATATGATGATTATGATCATGTGATGCACCAGTGTTGTTTTGATATGTTGTTTCGATTTGTTATGAGTTTCGGTCATCGATGAAATAGTAATAACATAGAAAAAGAAATTGATCAAAAGCTCACAATAATTTAGTGATGAAGAAGATCAAAAGGCCACAATGTGATGAACAAATGTTTTCGTTTGTGTGGTATTGTGGTATTTTCAAGTCATGAAAGGCCCTCAAATCATGAAAGATAAAAAGAAAGAGAAAATATTATTCCACCTAGAAACTAAAAAATTCCAAGTAACCAATATATGTTAAATAAAAAAAAAATTAAGGATCAGAGGAGAAGGCCTCAAATGAGCAGCATGAGGAGCAGGTCAAATTTACTGCATTTTAAGAACAAATTTGAAGGTTTAAAATGCAGTGTCGCTAAAATGTAGTAAAATTTTATAAGTGTAAAATGCAGTATTTGTTAAAATGTAGTACTCCGTTGGTAAAATGCAGTGAATCTGAGCGAAATTTTGCCCTAAAATGCAGTGAATTAGGCCTGCTCCTCATTTGAGGCATTTTCCTCTAAACCTTACCCTAAAAAAAAAGCAACGTAATCATATTACTTATATTGAAAAAAGATATGAAAGTTTGTTAACTACATTAATAATAAATTGGATTTGTTACCTAACTCGGTATAAAATTGATAGTTAGTTGCCGATCCGTAAGTTTAACCCTTGATTAAATTGGTTATAATTTAATTTTATGTGTTATCTTATATATGGTCTAAAAATGATGACACATTAAATAACAACAGATTAGTTATAATTTTACTTTTAGATAAAATGTTACCTTATTTACTCTTTAGCTTACGTGGCGCATACGTGACGCAGACGTGACACGTCAGTTTCAATCAGTTTCTGTCACTGTTGGAAGGGTCTAAGGTGATGAGGTGAATGTTTGAAAAATAATTTAGAGTCTCCCCTTTAATAATTATAATTATTATAATTATAATAAGGATAAAAATATAGTACATAATTAGCACATAAATTGTGTATAGTGAATCTGTGATGAGTAAATTTTCCAATTGAAAATAAAAAGTTTTATTTTCATCCTATAAGTTTTTTGAAGTAGAGATAATTGGTCCCTAGATCTCTTTATCACGGAATCAATATTGTTCGTAGTGTTGTCACATTACTAATAATTTTTCACTCATTTATATCTAATATATTTCCACGAATAAGATTGTAAAAAAGAAAACATTAAATGCCAATTTAACTAGAAGTATACACATGCTCACCCAAATCTCACTAGTCACTACCAAGCAAGCTTGTTGAAACCGGTCGGTTCGCCCGGTTCAACCGGGAATCGGACCCTTAATCGGTTCAATTTAGCTTTAAAAACATTAATGTGAACCAGTCAAAAACCGGTGGTTTTGGTCAAAACCGGATAGAAACGGAAAAACCGAAGTGGTTCCAATCGGTGATGTGGGCATATTTAGACAAAAGCCAAGTTGATCGACCGGCCAAATCTTGAAGACAAAGGCCCGTAGTGCTTAATTAAAAATTGTAGCAGAAAAATGATTGGTGGACCTAAAATAGTATGACTAAATATAGACATAACAATATAATTGGTGGATGTAAAAAATTGATTGGATAAAATTCGAAAAGAGAAAAAAATTAATCAATCATATTTGTAGGTCTTTATATATTTATGTTTATATAAGTAGACTTATTTAGCATTACTCTTCGTAACATATGAACTTCCATTTATAAGTATACTCAACTTCCAAAATTTTCTAATCAAATTATCGATGTGGAACAAGCTGACAAAATGAGATAATGTCAACTCATTCTCTTTTTTAATTTTTCTATGTATATATATCTTTTACTTATTAGTTTAACCACATTAAACTTTTGAATTAGTTTCTTTTTATCACAACTTATAAACTATGCTAATAATGTAAAAAAATTTAATGAGTTGACAAGCTATATGAATGTAATAATAAAATAAGGTTAATACAAATTATATAGAGAGTGTTTGGGATTGCTTATTTTATCTGTTTATTTGCTTTAAAAAACCTTATTTAATATATATTATAAAGTATGGAAACATACACTTATTTTTGAAACAAAAAAACGCTTACAAATAAGCAATTCCAAACACGCCAATAATACATACACACATATATTTTAGTATGCATAAGTAATGTTCATTTAAATATAACATAAACGGAGATGTATATATTTTAATACTCATACTGATATTTTTAGAACCATTTACACCTCCAGCTTTTATAACCGGTAAGACGAACCGCTCAGTGTCCGATTCGGTTTTGAGAACATTGCTACCAAGTACCAACCAATAAAAATTAGGAGTAAATAAAAGACTTTAAAGTTTAAACTAGGCATAGTAGATGGATCCAAAATTCCAAATGATGAAGCTTATCTGGGTACATCCTACTAGCGCTCCACCCTCACCACATACTTTTCTAAGTTACTCCTCCTCTTGGGGAGTCTCATGCTTCCAAAATATTTATAACAATAACAATAGTAAAAATAATAATAATCAGATGAGGGCTCGAGACAGGGTTATTGGCTTCGGGAAGTACAAAGGGAAGATGTTAGGGACGTTGTCGTCTGAGTACCTGAGATGGATGTCGAAGAATCTGAATACGGATAATTTCAAGGAATGGGGGAAGCTAGCAGAAGATGTGTTGCAGGATGAGGTATACGCAGATAAAATGGAATGGGAGGTGGCTGAGAAACTCCTAAGTGGGGACCAGGGTGGCGCAGGTGTCGGTGTAGCTCGGGAATTGGAAGAACTAAGCAAGAGGTTTGGATGGGATTACAATGATAAAGTTGGATGGAGCAAAGTTGATTTTAGGTTGTTGGGAACATCCATGGGTGGCCGCTTACCTAGGAGGGTTCAGGATCAGTACTACAAAGAGTTAGAAATGAAGGACAAGAAGAAATCTGGATGCGGCCTCGGTTGTGCGGGTGTTGAGAGAAGGAGAAGACGAGATAGGGGGGCAAATAAAAGGGAACAACATCAGATTATTGATGTTCGAGGCAAAAAGGAAACTGAAGAAGAGATGAATAATAACAATAATAATACAGAAAGAAACAATGATGCGAATGAGAATCCTGAGATGGGTAGGAGGCTTAAATTTCCAGGGAGACAATCTCTTATTAACAGGGTGCGGGTGCATGGCCGGGTGGATTGATGGAATAGATGCTACCTGCTGCTTCTTCGACTTGCTAGCTATTAATTTTTAGTTTAATTTGTCCGTTATTTAATACTAAAACGACCGAAATGAAACATTTTCGATCATTAGAAATGCATCACCCATCTAATTAAATATGAATCCTATTTCGCTCATTATCAAGTTTTTATACTAGCTAGTTATGGTGAAAATTTCAATCAAGAGGCTATGGTTATGGTTACGAGGAAGACATTCTGCTGAATTGGGGCACAGTCTCAGCTTTACAATTACTGGTTTCAAGTGTTCCTTCGGATTTAGTTAAAGGCTTATCTTTCTCCATATTGAACACTAGACTAGATGAGCCTTAATGGGCCGACAGGTTCCACTTAAAGAAGCCCAACTGCTCTGTTATATCAATCAAACTTACTTTCGATTTCGAATTTATACAGAATTACAGATGATTTGTTCAGTAATTCAGTTGTTCTATTTATTACTTTATTATTTTATTATGAATGAATTATGATAGATAGATGTAAGTTGTTCTATCTCAAAATTTATACGGAGTATTATGTTAAATTCGATCTCGGTAAAACGGAGTTCCATCAACAACGTTTAGTGTAAACCAATACTATAACAAAAGTTTTAGCAATTATTTAAGAACTAAATGTATATAGTAGTAGTTAGGTATAGTATTAGCTATTCAGCTAGATGATGTTTTGTCTGTAACTTATTGTTAAGTAGTAGTAATATTAGGTACCTCAAATAGATTGGTTGCAAAGGAAATTTGGTCTCTTGGACCCAATCAATAATCTATATTAGTGTCAAGTTGCGATTTGATTACGGTTACTTAATTCAAGAAAAGCATATTAGTGTCAAGTTAATGATACTTTGTTTGTCTTTAGGAGTGAAAAGATTATTTGTCTCTAATGGGAAAGATTACCAAAATCAATACTTTTAAGAGTTTTAGGTGATGAAGCTTAATTAACAAATATGGTCCCCATTCCGAAACTACGTTTGATTGAGGTTGCTAATAATAACGACAAATGATCAAAGGGTCGGTAATATGACACGTGACAAGTTTGCTTTTGTTAATAATTAAAATTAAAATTAAAATATCTTTTGGGCAGGTAAACCAACTCCATGATAAACTAATGAGTCATTATCCCCATTGTGTGTGGCCATTTTCCCTACCATCAATCATTAAAGTGATTAGCACTTGTAGTTGTATATTAATACAACGTCAAAGTCATTTGACTAATAAACGATTAAAAACATATATAGATATATATTATATATTAATATTAATTAATAATTAGAATATAGGAAAGATCAAATGTGTCACATAAATAGAAAAGTACTAAACTGTATATGTATGCTTATAGCCTTCTAATATTACTTAATTGGTTAAAATAAGATGTTTGCAATAATCTTAATTAGCAAACCTAATCCAACTTGACTCAAATCTGATACTCGTATCCGTTTCGACTTGGTTTGCCATCTTTACTTCTGGTGTTTATTTTCCTTTTTGCAAAATCATAGATTTACCCAAAAAAAAAAGTAACATTGTTTCATTTGTTAACTTAATATGATCATAAGTGTACTTCCAAATAATAAGTTGAACAGGAAAGAAAAATAGACCATGGTGTGTTTGGTACCTCCATTTTTAGACTTTTAGGGATTTGAGTTTCTAAATTTAGAAAGTCAAAATCTTGTAAAAAATAATCTTTATTTGACAAAGCAAAATAAGCTAGTGTCCTTTTTAAAAAAATAAGTATCTCTCTTAAAATAGAAGTTACTTCAAATAGCTTATAGAAGCTGATACGAGCTTCTTCAACTTCAATCATAAACCCCCAACCATCAACTCCGGCTCTAGATAGTGTCACCATACATACCCTATGTATAAAAAATATAAAATGTCACAAACTTTATGAAAGCTAGCCGTTTACTGTTTGACACATTTCATTCCAAATTATAAACCGAGTACAGAAGTAAGAAGGCTAGATGATGTTCAAATAATTAAATTATTCAATTTAAATATTCAGGTTCCTGAATTTGCAGGACGGTAATATTAGAAGATGTAAGATTTATAACTTGTACAGACCTTATTTTACCTGTATACTAATTGTCTATCCCCCTCTCATTTGCCATTTTATCCTTTTAACTCACAAGTTTAAATCCTACTTGACACTATCATGTAAAGTTTTGTTATTTGGTTGTGCCAACTCAACAACATTTAAATCAATCATTATTTGTTGAGCATTCATAATAGTGGCAAGTAGGATTTAAACTTGTGAGTTAAAAGGATAAAATGTCAAATAAGAGGGAGATAGACAATTACTAGTAGTATGTAAGATTAATCAATTAAAATAAAATGCATCCTTTTGACAAATACACACCATATCGTATCATATGATACAAACAAAAGAATAAAAGCATATTATATGTGTCTGAATTTGTTATATCTATATGCATGGAATAATTCCTGCAAGGTGGTTAATTAATTACATTGTAAAATGGTCACATATAGGGATGTAAAAGAGCTCGGCTCGTTTCAAGCCTAGTATATAAAGTTTGAGCTCGGCTCATTTGATATTCTACAAGTTCAAGCTCAACTCGGGGCTCGACTCGTTTATCCCATAATAATATTTATTTAATTATTATTTTATTAATTTATAGTATTTATTTATTTTTTGTCTAATTTTTAACTATATATAATACAATTTATCGTTATCATATTAATTATTATATAGGTATATTAGTAGTATTATATAATTATATTAAAAATACATATAAAAAATTATTAATGTATATAAATGAAAAGCTCGTTTATGCTCGTGAGCTTGTTTAAGCTCGATATAAGAAGCTCGAGGTCGAGCTCATTTATTAAACAAGTTCTAAACTATGTTCAAGCTCGGGCTCGAGCTCGTTTAGGCTCGGTTCGAATCGAGCTTTTAACGAGTCAAGCTCGAGTAGCTCGTGAGCTGACTCGACTCATTTACACCGCTAGTCAATAGTCACATACACATCACATTTTTATCACAAAATATATATTATTCTACTTGAATTAACCTAACATATGCTCTAATCATTTGTTACCTTGCTTTCAAAACAAAAATATACGTGTGCACAAATAACATGTATGGAGAGTCATGGACACTAATAAGATAATTTTGTAAATTTTGAAATTGTAATCACTTTATTAATTATGTACAAATCATCACTTAGCAACACATAAAAGTCCATAATTCTTAGTTCAAAACTTTACTTAATAACTCATTATGTAATGATTAATCTATCAAAGCATGAACTTAAATCCATGACTATATGAGCTTTTTTTAGATAGTATGTTCTTATATGAACTTTTGTCGGATTTTTATTGACGTTCATACTATACATAATATACGCATCGTGCAATACCCAAAATGGGACATAATTATGTGAATCATCATCATCATATGACCATCATCCTCAACTGGAGTCATAGTTCCTTAAACATAGCTGTAAAAAATAATTAAAGATAATACGAGAAACTAGTTAATAGTTGGTGAAAATGTACTAAAAAGGGTGTTTAAATGGTAGTAGCTTATTATGTTTGCAATCTTTGGAGACTAAATGTTAGTTGTGATTAATGAATGGCCCTAGCTTCCCTACTATTCTAACATGAGTTGATGTGTGGTGTGTGGATGAAGATATTGGATGATATCGATCTATCTATGCATGAAACAAACAGTGTGTTTGGTAGGGGTCTCTTTGGTTCCCACCATCTCACTCACCTTAACTTTAAGTATCTCCCTTCATGGACAAGCAAATATAAAAGCTAATTTTAGTGATTTTCCACATTTAGATGGTTACATATCATTACCTTAATTGATATTGATTGATTATTTAATGGGCTTAATTGATTATAACTAATAAGGTATATTTAATATAAATTTTATGAATATTCCTATGTAAACCATAATATAATGTATAAGACTTAGCAGTTAGCTAGCACAATTGTACTTGATGGTTACACTTCTTAATTCAACGAAGTACATGAATATGTATGTCATTTGCACTTATAATGTCTTTTTTATGCTATATGAGAAAGTACAATCAACTTTACCAACAAAAAAAAAATCACAAATATTAATCTTTCAGTTTCAAAATAAATGTATATCTTTCTATTTTAATATGTTACAAAATAAGTGTCCAATTTTAAAATAACAAAATAATTTTATCGTTTTACACTCTACATGCTTTTTCTCATAACTAATACATGAGGAGAGTATGTGCAAAAATATGGTAATAGTGTCATATGCACTAGGAGATAATGTAATTTATTAAACTTTATAAAAACTTATTGTGGAGATCTATTAGAGCATAGGGAGTGGGAGAATGCAAACATCAACGTTCACCAATTTGAACGTCGGATCCCAATGTTCACCATATACCGGACCGATGTTCAATTCCTGAGTGTGCGAAAGAACGTGGGTTTCAACTTTTTTTTTTTTTTTTCATTTCTAGTCTGTTTATCCTTATATTTGATTGGGTTAACAATATTTTTTGTGGGCTCATTTAAACACCGAGTTAAATATTGAACTACTCATCAAAAAAATTGTTTCCGTGTTTAATATCAGTATTCAGTTGAACACCGAGTTGAATACTGAATACAAGGTCAACCAATCTTTGTGCTCTTATGGGACGAAGGGAGTATAGTGTAGTACGGAGTACATTGTTTTTAGGATGAATCGCCTCGTATCTTAATAAACATACTAAAATGCATGCTTGTCTTCATGTTTTATGTAACATCCTGTTTCTGGGCCTGGAAATAAATTGTATTTTTATAAGTTTGGTTAGTTTATTTGAAAATAAACAAGTAAAAGAACCTCAGTTTTTATTGTGACAAGTAAAATATTGTTTGTTTTAAAAAGTTAAAGTTGACGGTAAAATAAAAGTACTTTGACTTACGGGTATTTTCGGGTTCCAGACAATAGGCTAGGAAGTGGTATAATATTTACACATAATAAAAGTGGGACGGTGGAATTCTCTGGATCATTTCTCACCTAATTCATTTCTTCTTCTTTTTCTAAACTCTCTCAATTCTCTTATCACTTTCAAATTAATCAAGAACAAATCATTGAGATTGAATCTAGCTAAAAGGAAAGTGATTATCATCATCATCTATATCATCTTCTCCATTTAATTGTAAGTAATCTAGTGTTCTTGGTGTTCTTGAGCTCATAGGTTAGGGTTTGGTGATTTTGTTGATTTGATGATGATGCATGAGTTAGATTGTTGTTAGATGATGTTTGTTGTTGTTATTATATGCTTATGGTTGAAGTTTGTGGTCTTTACTTGAAAAATTTCGTGTTTATAAACTGGTTTTGGGTGAAATGGGGTTTTGGTTCGTGTTGTGTTCTTGCTGAAAGTGCAGGTTGTTTTTGAACTAGCAAACGCGATCCCGGCCATGTCTCCGGATCGCGTTCCTTAGTTATAAAATGGCGCAGTCGAGTTTTGGTCATACGAACGCGATCCTGCCCCTTGTTCCGGATCGCGTTGCCAAGTGTATTTCGGTGACAGAACTTTTTCTTAAGGTGAACGCGATCCAGCCCCTATAGTCCGGATCGCGTTTGCATGAATAATTTTGACAAGTTGTGTAAATTTTGAAAATGCGTAAGTCTTTTCAGGGTCACGGTTATGTAACAATTTCATTAACTCGGTTTGGGATGAGATTCACATGTTCACTCGGAAACGGCCCAATGATCAAAACTATATTTTAATAGCCTAGGTGGTTTTTGGCCATTCGGGGTCATTTAAGGGTCGAAAATGACATTTTACAGTTTTTAAACATTAGTTCGGGATTTTTAATTTCAATTCTGATTGAACTTTTGTTTACTTAGACATTAGAGATTACTTGATTTGATAAATATGTTATGATGATGATTATGAGACGAGTTATTGACTTGTTATATTTGTGTTCTCAGATAAGCGGGCGGCCACTCAGTAAGATTAGACCACTGAGTTGGTGATCAGACGATAATATTCGGTGAGTGGAATTGTAGTCCTCGGTTCCATCCAGTTGTAACGTATAACACCCGCTAAATACAAGGACATTTTTTTTTTTTTTTAAACATATCGGAAGCGCATGATTAATAGAAACCAGTGGATTGCATACATACATTTCAAATAGCAATCCACTTATATACAAACCTTTAAAACTAGATTATTCTAATCATTACACACATTAAGTTTAGGTGTTATAGAAATCCCAATGTGTTGTTAAATCATTAACGTATTATCCATTTCAGAGTGAGCCTGTCAAACATTCCATTCCATATGTAATTCTTGCCCACCCACATACAGAAGTAAACCTGCAAGAAGTAATGAGGGGTTAGCACGAAGCTAAGTGAATAGATCCCAAGCTATCAATCTAACTCAGCTTAACACATGCCTATAACCAAGCAATGCACAAGCAACATAGAAGGATCGGTGGTCCTTGAGGTACCCTCATGCCGCGGATGGTTCCCCAAGTAACACTTAAAACCAACTGACGGCCAAATCAGAGGTTAAACCGATAGTTTGGTACTATTACTACACACGACGCAATTTCAGTGTCCAACACATGTACAAGGCACTTGCGAAGTCCTAGTAATAGTATCCAAACCCAACACATTAGTTGACCCCCACCAAATCAAATAGTCCACAACTATCATAGCACAATGGACGCCAATAATCAATCAAAGGTTTAGCCAACATGCCAATCTAATATTAATGCAATCATTGCAATAAACCAAGTTTACCCGTTGTAACCATGTTGTTACAACTAACTTAGACAGAAAGTCCAAGATCCACTCACCGACAATCATAGTCGTCCACTCAGTAGTCTAATGTCACTGAGTCTTCTCCACATCTGAGAATACAATAACACAACACAAGTTAGTCATTTGGCACTTGCCTCAATATTGATATAACATCATACAATTGTAATTACATCAAACCATTTATCATTAATCTTGTATTAATCCAACATTCATCTCCATCATTGTTAACTAATATAATGAAACCATTAACAAGATTACTAACTTTCCACATCAATTATTCATCAAAACGTCAATATTTGATCTAATGAATACTTAACCAACTAATTTCACACCGTCCTCTTTAATTATCAATTAAGGGTTCTTATTAGCAAATCATACTACTTTCTTCATATAAACCATCAAACTCATCATGATTATCAAAATTCTCATGAACACTTAATCAATTTCACAACTCTTAACATAACCAATGTAAATCATCATCTTTAATCAATACTTATAAATCATACATCATTATTCTAAGCATAGAATCTCAAATTCTTGAATTATCAACTAAACACATGAACTCCATTAATGATCATATATAATGTCCATCATTTCTAAGTTAGTGTTTCACTTACAATCAAGAATTACTTATCAATTAACAATAATATGATCATTACAAGCCTAGATACAAGATTAATCATGCCAATAAAATCAATTATCCAAAACCCCATTTCTAGGTTAACATGAAAATCATGAATTAACAATTATAACATGTTTATAATGATAATAGAATGATTAATACTTGTTATTGAAGCTTAACTAACATAAATATCACATAATCAAACCCTAAATTCGGATTTTTACTCAAGAACATCAAACCCCCAATTTCTAGGGTTTATAACTCAAAGATTAAGAACTTACAAGTTGAAAAGAAGGATTAGAAGATGATAATCTTCATGCTAGAAGCTTGAATCCGAATTTGTGACCTTCAATTTGATGATTTCTTCATAATTTTGTGGATTGGATCATATGTGTGTGTGCATTTGTTCATACGTACATATGTATGTATTTGTGGGAGATAAAACCGACCCAAACAAATAATATACCATATAAATGCTAATTTTCATTCCCCGTATTTATTATTGTCTGGAACTTAAAAACCATTTGCGGGGAAATACAATTTTATTTTACCGTCAACTAAATAAGTTTAAAACGAGTAATATTTTATTATTCACAAAAAGTCATATAACTGTTTGACCTATTATTTTCAATTATCACAATACATATAACAAATTTAAATAGCATTTAAATTTACAGGAAATACCTATTACTCCTAGGCCCAATTTGAGGATGTTACAAATCTCCCCCCCTTAAAGAGATTTCGTCCTCGAAATCTAATCATCCTTAATTAGTCTAGGGAATTTAATCACATCCTATCTCGTGTGAAGTTTGATTCACACTTTATTTCCGATTCCCTAACTACATAATTATTTATCACTAAATGCACATAATATATATGTACAATTTAAATTACTTATGCATATCATCTCTATGCGTATCTTAATCACTAATCACACATACACAAAATATGTATACATTTAATCCATTTTAAGATATATGTTTTCAGTCTAATTACACATGCACATATCCAAGGTACATGCTTCAATTTCTCATTTCAGCACATATAATTTATCCAAATCTTATTTTTTTTCATATACACAATGAACGTTTTAAAACAAGTTATCACTTAACATAAGTAAATCACTTAACTAAGTAAAGTAATATACTCTCATAACCAGAATCTTGCGACATGCTAGATCTTTTAAAATTAGTATATGAATTCTATCTTTTTCAATAACGAAAACAGTGGTTATGGAAACCACAATACACATATCATCAATGAAATTCAATTTTTTTCAATTATAATTAGCATCCACGCTAATATCCACGTATCACAGAGGTACATGAAACCCATTTTTATTAAAACATCTCGGAATCATATAACACTAACCACGTATTGATAAGCAAAGTAGAGGTCAAATCCTATGGTTACTACCATAATCATGTAATTACACAATCACTTAGCACCAAATCATATTGGATACATGCTAAGTCTCAATCAATGGGTACCTTGCTATACTAGCACACGTACCACATTATCAAAATGTGCTAATTATCAACACATTTTCAACAATATCATCTCAATAATTGTATCTAGTCGACCTCTACATTAGCTTATCTCATCATATAACTTTTTCAAATTACAATTTACCACATTATCTAATCATTAGATATGCATAATACGAAAGATTATATGTAATTTGCACGTAATTATAATAATATTATCAATCCAACAAGTAAAACTCTTATTTTCCTGACTAATTTACATTTTCCCAAGGACATAGTTTCACATAATTTTCTAATACTAGGCTATCCGACTATGCTAATCTTCACTAAGCCTCAAACATTGCAACAAATAATCACATACTCATTTTTTTTTTTTATAAGTAGTATAACCCGTTCAAAATTTTCCTTTACAATGATTTCACATTGAACAATAATTTTAATAGTCTGCTACTACCTTAATTTTAGTCAATCAATAACTATTTCATAACTGTGGGTCAATACATGTTACCGTTAATTTAAAATCATTTAACTTCATTTGGTACTTAGTAGCCTCAACAACTCCATGTGAAATGGCATAATATGAATACGTTGGCCAGACGTCATCATATTATGTCAGTCACACTTTATTCTCAGGCTAGTTCATACCATTAATCTCTCAAAATTTATTAGTCTTTACCCTTACTTATATCATAACCATGATATCAACCATTTGCACAATTATAACAACTCGTAGTAGCAGGTATATCATCAAGTATTAGTTTGCTACCGTTTCCACTTATCATTTTGAATGCACATTACACATATCATCAAGTTTACACAAACAACACAGACATTCAACACCTCTTTTTATTATATCATTAACTCAGGTGTAATGTCTAACACCATTATTACAAACAACTTCTTTATTACCTAATTCAAGGTCATTTACTAATTATATCACTCAACATTAATTGTACATATGGTACTAAACACTTCATCCATACTACTTGTAATATTTAATATGTTCTCCCCAATCTTTACCTCTTTAGTTGTAACATAAGTAAAACTTTTCATGCCACACATGCGAATTATTACTCTACTTTCAAATATCAATAAGTATAGACCCATGTATTCCTTTCAATCTCTAAGAATACTTATTTTAACCATTTCCAATATTTTAGATGACACATTTACTTCATCTTATTTCACTTAGTCCATATCACTCAAGAATTTAAATCACCACCAACAACAGTTGGCCACAATCGACAATACGACAAATACACAGCTCGAAAATAACTTATACTCAATAAAATATGAGGACCTCTTAAAACAAGTTATAACGTCATATTTAGTCATAGGGATGATCCCAGGGCTCAAAGAAACAAAAGCCCAATTTAAAACGTAAGTCAAAAGTTCAAAATAAAGTCCGAAAAACAGTAAAATGCCATTTTCGAGCCCCAAATGACCCCGAAGTGCCCAAAACTGACAGGGCTCTATGAGCTTTGACCGTTGATTCGTTTCCAAGTGACCCTGTAAATTTCGTCTTAATCGGACACCGAAATTTTCTAAAATTTTCTACGTCAAGAACTACGTCGAACGTCGCAAAAAATTTTTTTTTTTTTTTTTTAATACTAACGCGATCCGGGAAACAGGTCAGGATCGCGTTTCCTAGTGTAAAATATTCTGTAACCAAATTAGGCATACAAACGCGATCCGGAGAAGTGAGAGGGATCGCGTTCCCAAGAGAAAACGCATCCGAACACGAAATACACACACAAACGCGATCCTGGAAAATGGCTGGGATCGCGTTCCCAAGCAGAAAATATTCTGAGCCAAAATAACACGTACGAACGCGATCCAGAAGAACTTGTTGGGATCGCGTTCCCAAGCAGAAATCTGAAGTTAAGAAAAAATCATATTTTTTAGCCAATTTCAAACGCGTATAACTTTTTACTCGTTTAGAGTTAGACTCTAAAATTTTGCAGGCACGTCCACTATGCCAAAATGAAACTTTCCCTTTTTACACTTTTTCAATTTACACGTTTTACGAGAAAACAGACGTACGACTCATTTTTGACCATTTTCGACCATTTTGGTTGACACGCTATATTTCAAACGACTTGGTTTCTGACTTCCACCTTTTACCAACATGTTTCTATATACATTAGTGACGTGTAGGCATATTCGTCACCTACAAACACTCATTCTACATTGTTTTAACACGTTGACCCGTTTAGGGGTCCAAATGGACATTTTTCCCAATTTCATTCATAATGACCACATTAACACTTTTAATCCACATTTTATCTATACTTATGACTGTAAGTCACTTTAAAAGTCATCATACACAAACCACATCCAGTTTTAACCGTTTTATTACTAAGTGACCCATTTGGGCACTTATATGACCCGTTTGGGTTTATGACCATATAATCACTTATTCTATCACTCATTCCACATAACTTTGACTAATTTAAGTCAAACCCAACCATTATCACTATTGGTGGCACAACATAACCTTAAAACACCAATTTCACATATTATCATCACATTTACACAAATTACATCAAGTATTCAACATTGACCTATTCTGAAACTTGTCAATACATTTAAAAACGTCATTGACCACTTTGACTTTTCAGGTCAAACACACATCTTCCAATTAATGTACACTTTCTAATTTAAACCACCACGACTTTAAACATTTTACTTGAGGTATACCATCACCTCATTAATTTCCTTATGGAAATTTTATCAATTCAATCTATCAAGATTTACTACTAAGCACTTAATCAACTTATGCTAAACACATAGGAAAATCAACTTACTCATAAATGAGAAATCATATCAATCTAATTCAATTTACTTCACTAATCATAGTCCTCATAGCAAATAAATAATTCAAACTTATTTAATTTAAACAAGCTTATAGAGAATTACCTGATGCTTTTACACCAACGAACATAGAGGAATCATTGAGAATACCATTCGGTTCCTCATATTCCTCCGTTTCTGCAACCACAACAACAATCTTGCAACTTGTTATAGGTTAGTACACATTCACTACAACTTTCTCATGCAACCACTAATCCCCATCCCTGGAATGTTTGACTTGACACAAACCTAAGTTTGGGATTGAACACCATACAATGTCCAATTCACCCAAACCTAGGCTCTGATACCAATTTATAACACCCGCTAAATACAAGGACATTTTTTTTTTTTTTTTTAAACATATCGGAAGCGCATGATTAATAGAAACCAGTGGATTGCATACATACATTTCAAATAGCAATCCACTTATATACAAACCTTTAAAACTAGATTATTCTAATCATTACACACATTAAGTTTAGGTGTTATAGAAATCCCAATGTGTTGTTAAATCATTAACGTATTATCCATTTCAGAGTGAGCCTGTCAAACATTCCATTCCATATGTACTTCTTGCCCACCCACATACAGAAGTAAACCTGCAAGAAGTAATGAGGGGTTAGCACGAAGCTAAGTGAATAGATCCCAAGCTATCAATCTAACTCAGCTTAACACATGCCTATAACCAAGCAATGCACAAGCAACATAGAAGGATCGGTGGTCCTTGAGGTACCCTCATGCCGCGGATGGTTCCCCAAGTAACACTTAAAACCAACTGACGGCCAAATCAGAGGTTAAACCGATAGTTTGGTACTATTACTACACACGACGCAATTTCAGTGTCCAACACATGTACAAGGCACTTGCGAAGTCCTAGTAATAGTATCCAAACCCAACACATTAGTTGACCCCCACCAAATCAAATAGTCCACAACTATCATAGCACAATGGACGCCAATAATCAATCAAAGGTTTAGCCAACATGCCAATCTAATATTAATGCAATCATTGCAATAAACCAAGTTTACCCGTTGTAACCATGTTGTTACAACTAACTTAGACAGAAAGTCCAAGATCCACTCACCGACAATCATAGTCGTCCACTCAGTAGTCTAATGTCACTGAGTCTTCTCCACATCTGAGAATACAATAACACAACACAAGTTAGTCATTTGGCACTTGCCTCAATATTGATATAACATCATACAATTGTAATTACATCAAACCATTTATCATTAATCTTGTATTAATCCAACATTCATCTCCATCATTGTTAACTAATATAATGAAACCATTAACAAGATTACTAACTTTCCACATCAATTATTCATCAAAACGTCAATATTTGATCTAATGAATACTTAACCAACTAATTTCACACCGTCCTCTTTAATTATCAATTAAGGGTTCTTATTAGCAAATCATACTACTTTCTTCATATAAACCATCAAACTCATCATGATTATCAAAATTCTCATGAACACTTAATCAATTTCACAACTCTTAACATAACCAATGTAAATCATCATCTTTAATCAATACTTATAAATCATACATCATTATTCTAAGCATAGAATCTCAAATTCTTGAATTATCAACTAAACACATGAACTCCATTAATGATCATATATAATGTCCATCATTTCTAAGTTAGTGTTTCACTTACAATCAAGAATTACTTATCAGTTAACAATAATATGATCATTACAAGCCTAGATACAAGATTAATCATGCCAATAAAATCAATTATCCAAAACCCCATTTCTAGGTTAACATGAAAATCATGAATTAACAATTATAACATGTTTATAATGATAATAGAATGATTAATACTTGTTATTGAAGCTTAACTAACATAAATATCACATAATCAAACCCTAAATTCGGATTTTTACTCAAGAACATCAAACCCCCAATTTCTAGGGTTTATAACTCAAAGATTAAGAACTTACAAGTTGAAAAGAAGGATTAGAAGATGATAATCTTCATGCTAGAAGCTTGAATCCGAATTTGTGACCTTCAATTTGATGATTTCTTCATAATTTTGTGGATTGGATCATATGTGTGTGTGCATTTGTTCATACGTACATATGTATGTATTTGTGGGAGATAAAACCGACCCAAACAAATAATATACCATATAAATGCTAATTTTCATTCCCCGTATTTATTATTGTCTGGAACTTAAAAACCATTTGCGGGGAAAATACAATTTTATTTTACCGTCAACTAAATAAGTTTAAAACGAGTAATATTTTATTATTCACAAAAAGTCATATAACTGTTTGACCTATTATTTTCAATTATCACAATACATATAACAAATTTAAATAGCATTTAAATTTACAGGAAATACCTATTACTCCTAGGCCCAATTTGAGGATGTTACATAACGGGTTCGGTTACAACGGGTAACCAGGATAGTTTATATTAGTAGGTTGTTGTTATTGGTCGTACCGGTACCAGTCTTGTCTGTTTGTTTATATTGCTGAATATATGAGTTGTTGTGTGATTGTTGTTGAATTGTTGTTTAATTGATAACAGTTGTGAACTGTTGCTCGTTGTTGGGTGCCTTTGCATTGTGAATGCAATGTGGTTGTTTTCAGAGGTCAACTGTTGTTGGTTGGGTTTGGGTACTACTGTGTAGTTGTCGAGGTTTCTTTGAGACACATAGTTGAGAACAAGCCTAGTCAGTGAAGGTAGTACTCAAGCTATCGGTTGATTACTGGGAATGGCGTTGCGCCCAGTAGTCGTGGTTTCTGGGTTGGGTGGATACCAGGAACCGCCGGTCCTCTTGACGTTATGTGCTTATGTGTTTAATTGTTGTTGTTGCTTAGTTGTAAGACTTGTTATGAGTGGGTCGAACCGTCGGTTACGGTTTCATTCACTTAGCTTATAGCTAATCCCTCGTTGTTGATCCTTTTTGCAGATTGTGGTTAGTTGATGTAGATGTGGATGTTCGGGTTGTAAATGTTGACTGGAAGTTTGACTAAGCTTGGCGTAACTCTGATCTTTTGCAGTTGTCTTTTGGAAACGTTTTATATAAGGCCCGTTTTGTGTTTATATTGGTCGTAATTAATATGGTTGTAAATATTTAACTAATGTTGTCATGTTTTGGTCGTCTTTATAACTTTAGAAAAAGGCCTTTGGCGTGTTCAAATGGCGGTTTTGATGTAACTAACGGTTTGTAATATTTTGGGGACGCGCTTCCACTTGTTTTATAATATTAAAATGATATGTTTTGGTTTGTGAAGAACCGGACCTCACATTTTATACGACGGTATTATTGGACCATTGGTCGACATCACTGTGCTTATTATTTGTTATGTTTAAAGACATTTTAACAACTAAGGTTAAGATATTACAAACATTAATTTCTAAACTATTAAATGTGGTCCAAATACAACTTTATGTAGACTCGTATGTGACACACATATGATAAATAATCTAGCTCAAATTTTTTAGTTTAGTGGTTGAAAGCTTGGTATGAAAATTTGTTATTTGTCATCTTATGGACATGAAGTATAATTAGCCTTGATGTTACCGTCATATTTCCAATATAATATATGGACGAAATTACAATTGTAAAATAACATGACAATTTGAGCTTTTTTGTCTTTTTAATCAATTAAGAAAAATAGCTTGTTGGACATATATTATCACCAGACATTAAACCCGTGTATACACACGGGTCATCGAATGTATATTTGATTTTTATAATTACGCAAATTATGTATATGTTAAAACTCTATCATTTCGTAAAAGTTAAAAAAGATATGAATGAAGTTAAAAGGTCCTTACACGAAAAGAATATATAATAAATTGATTGTGTATATTAATTAATAATTGTATTAAAATACAAAGTATTAAGTTTAAGATTAAGATTATATTTTATTTATTACCCTACTTATTTAAAGTTAAAATTCTCTTTGTGCAAGTCCTTATGAATTTAGGAACCTAAAATAATAATAATTATATTGATAAATTAATATATGTATTTTATGACATCATCTCATCCTAAATTTTAGCTAATCGGACAAAATTAAATAATTTAATTGGTTAATTAGAACTTTGATGATATCATCACCCGCTTCCTATATATAATTTATTGACTAATAATACCATAAGAAAGATTTTATAATATTACAAGTTTTACGAATTAATAACCTATAATAGTCTGTATATAAACTAAATTAAATATAATACCTTATTAAAATGTTAAGGGCCCGGTTCGGAAGAGCAAAGAAATAAATGCAGTGAAAATTTTAAGGATACGATGCAATATTTTTAGAATGCAATGTACTTAAACCGTTGATAAGAAAATAAAGGATTGTCTGCTCCTCCTTCCCGTCCTAAGACACATCATCCGAAATGAATATGTTAATTAATCTCGATACAAACTCAGAGTAGATTATCGTTTTCTCAAGGGTAAGCCCAGGCAAAATGTCTACTGCTATAGATTCAACTCGTGAATGAGTAATTACAGTATTTATCTAACTCAGAAGTTGGAAAAGTGGGCCCAACAAGTTCTGAAAGTTTATTATGTGGGCCCGTATATATGGAAGTTGTGGGCCCGGATGTGGCCTTGTTGCTGTTCCTTTGTCCAAATTTCCCCTGAACCGTCGGCAGCGACTTTGTGTCATTTGTAGCGTCGGCAATAGTAGTAATTCTTTAATCTTAGTTTCACGTTGAATTTGGTTTTTTAATGACATTGATTAATTAACGGTTAAGAATGATCAAGTTTGTAAGTACATAAAAAAATAACATGTCTGAAAAATAAAAATACTTTTAACATGGGTGTTGATAAATACAACATAATTTTTAATTCATACAACAAAATTTTACATAATTAATGCATACAGTACAACTCACTAATGCAAAGTTTTGTTGTATAAATCAAAATTGATGTTGTATCTATCACTTCCCTTTTGATATGTACTCCCTCTATCCCAAAATAATTATCATGTTTTGACTTTTTGAAGTTTATCCTTTTCAACTTTGACCTCAAATATCTTTGTTTGTGTTATATAATACTTGACGCAAAATATATGAATATATTGAGTTTTAAATGTATTTTCAATGGTATAATATTACTATATAACACAAACAAACATATTCAACACTAAAGTTAAAAAGGAAAGACTTTAGAAAATAAAAGCATGACAATTATTTTGGGACAGATGAATTAACATAATTTACAGTTTAAACGCATATTTTTTCATATGCATACAGATTACCCCATCTGTAATTAACGTCACATAAATGTTAATATACGACAATTCACATATATTATATCTAAGATTATTATTATTATTATTATTATTATTATTATTATTATTATTATTATTATTATTATTATTATTATTATTATTACTATTATTATTATTATTAGAGCATAGGTGCTAACAACTTTCGTTTTAAAGTTAAGTGGTATATAAAAAGGAACATGAGCATGAATTTTGTCATCGACAATATCTATAGATGTCTTTAATAATTCAAATATGCAAAAATTATTGTAATTTAACCAATAGTTATAATGCAGAAGCATGAAAGTTTTAATAAAAATGTGAGGGTATGGTCCCTAGTTTTTGATTAAAAGAAAAGTATAGAAGATGATATGATGATAGAAAAGCAAAGTAGAACAATAACACTTTCGTGTTCCCTAATTGAAACTAAGACAAATGAAATTTACATGTTTTGTGTTCTCGAGTTGGAGAGAAATAAAAAAATGACATTTTATACCTTATTTAATATTTCATTTCCTTCCAATTTTGGAGAGAAAATATCGCATAATCATCCTCATTCTTCTCTTCTCTCATTTTTAAAATAAAAAAATAAAAAATAAAAAAAAATCGAGAGTGCAATTTGATTTCTATTATTCCCCTTTCTCTTTTCTTCTTCCAAAAACACAACTCGGGAGTTTAAGTTGTTATAAACATTTTATGTAAAAGAAATAATTATAAATTTACTTAAAAAGGGTAATTGTCTTGCCAGTACCGAAAGTCCGAAAGTGATAATAAAAGTGGGAATGTTATCACTAGAACTGTAGAACATAACACACAAATAAGGGTCATCTATGCATAGTCGTTCCAGGTCCATGCATGTTTGGGCTTGAAACATCTACGCTATTAATTAAAAATATAAATAGTGGAATCTCTATATAAAACTATTGTTCTAATATTTATATATTGGGTTTTGTTAATGACAATTCTTTAAATTGTTAACAAGATTAGTTTTATTGGTACAATAGCTGCCAAAACAATAAGATAATGTCATTTAACCGAATAGGTAAAACAATTCTTATTATCACTTCTCATGATATAAATAATTTTAACAAATCGAAAAGATATGACATTTATGTCAAAAACTAGATAAGAGCACAGGGTGTGGTGATTTTGTTTTTACAGTGTTCTCGGAAGAATGTTATTGCTGAGGATTTTGTGGTGTGGTGAATATTGTTTTGGACAGTGTTCTCAACAAGTATTTTTTGATTTTTTAACTTTATTGTGTGTGTGAAAAGAAAAAAAGAAAAATAAGATAGAAGGTGATATCAGCGTTTCAAATGAGACGTTGTAAAAGAAATTTGCCAAGAACACTGTTGGGAATATTGAAGTGGTGTGGCAAGACATTGAGAAACAGTGTTCTCAATGGATAACATTGTTGAGAACACTCCCATACCGAGTGCTCTATTGCGTTTTCAAAACGACGTTTTGAGGAAACATATCTCAAGCTGCTTTTTCAAAAACTATATTTTATCTCTAACAAAACGCACATAATCATTTTTTTGCCGAACACTACTTGCTAATTATTTACATTTTACCGACACAATAATAATAATCTCTTCAAGTCGCAATCCCAGACGCCCTTAAAACTGTCTTGTCCGTAATTTCATATCGATTATTGAATAAGAGAATCGTTGATTCCCTGGTTTTTGTCTCATAGTGGGAATTATCTTTTTTTAAGGATATTAACTGTGTAATCTTTTAACAACAGATTATTTTAGCATAACTAATTTATTGTTGCTGCAAAATATTCAAAACTATAATAATTAAATAATAAAAATCACTTTCCATGCAACATTATTTCGATAAATACATTTTTTTCCCTTAAGAACATAAAACTTCCCTTTTTTTGTTCTTGCTAGATTAGATTCTTGGTCGTTAATAACTACTACTAGTGTCCCATTTCAATGAAATTTGTTGCTATTTAGACACTACTCATGTTGCATTTTGTTTTATGTTATTTATCCATTTATCAAAGATGAAGAATGTAAAATTCAATATATTATTCAAAATATGATGATTTAAGTTATTGTCATCAGGATGGAGGCAGCAGGGGCAACAGTCCTCACAAAAAATTTAAAATTACATAAAAAATAATTTTTTTAAGTATTTATGACAATTTTAAAATTTTAACCCCTCAAAACTATAAAGAAACACAAAATAATTTTGTATTTGCCCCCTTCACGTAGATTTCCTAGCTCCGCCCCTGTTGTCATATATGTTTATAACAACATAAGAACTAAATTTTAACTTAAAACTTTACTTTATATACTAGATAATAAATAACAATAAAAGCAATAACAATAATAGGCAAATTAACAAATATAAAAAAATCCAACATTGAATAGGAGTAAAATAATGAAAATAAAAAATGAGTAAGAACAAATGAGGATGGGATAAACTGGTAGTTGGACTGTCTACAATATATTAAAACTTAGAAAAACCTATTAATTAATATAATATACCATATAATATACTCCAATCTATCTATAGTTCTATACTATACTCTCTATATATAATACTATTATTATTATTATTATACTATAATACAACTTAAATAATAAAATAAAAAGCACCATCAGGCCATTTCAATATTCAACCCCACCAGCTCTCACCTTCACAAAAAGTTATATTTCCAAGTCTCAAACAATGCTGCTAGTCAATTGAGCTTTGTTATTTGTGAACTGTGATATATTCATATATTCATATACAAATATATACTCCGTATATATATATACTGTATATCTATATAATCTGTGGGTGACTCTGTTTGTGTGTGTTTCTGTGTATGGCAGAGTCACAGGGTGATGATGTTGATGATACTTGAACATGGAATTAATCTTTAGTCCAAAGCTTCCTTTCTCTTTCATCAAACTGCTATCTATGTATGTACTGTATGTTTGTATATCTGTGTGTGTGTTTGTGATGGAATTATGGCCCCACAATCATCATCAATGAAAACCTAGGTGTCAACTTTCCTCTTCCAAACTCCATTTCCATATTTCATCACCATTTGTTATACCTTCTTCTTGAAGCTTTTGTCCATAGTCATCAATCATTATCACAATTACTTTTTGTTTTAATCATATTGTATTTTTGATATAATAAGTGAATTTCATGTTTAATTCATATGGGCTTCCATCAATTTTGCTATCTTTATCATGTTTAAGCTGTATTGAAGCATAAAGCTTGTGTCTTTATGGAAAAAAATTTAAGATGGTGACAAGTTTTTAGAATCTTTCAATTGGGTATCAGTTCTTGGATAAAAAAGATTAAAAATTTGAGATACCCACATTGAGTTAAGTTTTAATAATGTTTTATATATCGTGGGTTCTGTATTAATGTTTGTAGAATGTTGATTTTTTAAGGCTAAAGTTATTGTGCTTTTTGGGGTTTTAAAATCTTGAAAGGCAAGATTGCATGTCTTCTAAGGTGTTGATGATCACATTCTTCAAGTAATTTGACTGCCAATCACATTGATGAAGTGTGGTTTTGCTTTGATGAAATATCAAGCAATAAAACCAGTTTCTAGTTGTTTGAAAGTTTAAGGTGAAATAGACTACAAAGAATGTGAATCTTCATTTGAGGCCATTTGGGTGAAAAGATAAAAAAAGGGAGACAAAAGTTTTGATTCCTTGCCAACCAAAGAATTCTCTTGTTCCTTGAACTTTACTCTGTTGTAAAGCTTGAGGATTTGAAATTGGAATAATTTTCTTGGTTTCTATAAGGAACATTTGCCAGCTGCAAAGTTGTGTTTTTTGTTTGGCTCTTGTTGATATCATCAAAGGCATCCAAACTTCAGGTACCTTCTTCTGTCTGCATCCCATTGATCGAAATTTCATGTTCCGTAGTGTAATGATTTTATTATTGTATTCGTCCTGTTCTATTAAGATCTACTTCACTTTCTCTTAATATGTATACATGCAGGTGCTTATATATACATATTGAAATTGATTTGGTGATAGTCATTTTAAAGACAAAAATTTAGGTCTAGAGTTTAGGAATGCTTGAGATGATTAGCATTACTATTAACTTGTAGTGCTGCAGTTTTCGTTACTCGTTACATGATTTATCTTTGTTAAGAAAAATAAGGGATCACAAAATGGGGAATGCAGATCAGTGGAACGAATATAAACAAATGGAATCGTAAGTTCTCCCTAAAAATCTATAGTATTCCACCAAAAATTACCATCAACCCATATATAATGCATATTCTGGGTAACTTTCATTTAGGATAAACATGTGCTGTAATGCATATTCTGGGTCGTCTTTGCGAAAAAGAAATGGCTAGTTTGACGGTGCCAAAAATTTATATGAAGCTTGATTATTATTAATTTTATATCTTTCTTTTTTCTTTTCTTTTTTAATTTTTGTAACAGTCCACAAACTGATACATTAATTATTCTAATTTAAACTGATATGATCTTATTACGTTTCTTCTAATCTCATATATATATTGTACTTTTCTTAATCAGGCTAACTTTCATTTCGTGGAATTGAAGAAATATCGTTTCACTATGGCAAAGAGATCAAAAAGACGCCAAGCGAAACAAAATAAAGATGAAACAGGTTGTATGTGGGGTTTGATTAGTATGTTTGACTTCCGCCATGGTAGAAGTACCACTAGAAGGTTGCTTACGGATAGACGGATCGTGAATAAAAGTACTGTTGGTAAGCATCCTGATTAGTATACAAACAAGAACATTATTTTCAGTTTAAAGAATTTTTTAAATTCTTTATAGGTATGATCAAGCACACTTTTCTTGTGTCATCACTTACAATTTTCTCCGGTTTTTTGCAGCGTCTGAGTATTCTACCTCCGAAGTGGATTTTATCACGAGTTCTGAAGATAGGCATGTCAGTATTGAGGTGAGGATATAACTTAATGTTTAGAGTGGCAATTTCGACCAAGTTACATATGAATCAATCAATATGGGTTGTTTTTTTGCTAAAGTTGTCAAATAAAGGAACTAGCTAACAGGGAATGGGTAATTGGGTCGAAAGGGTTGAAAATTGTTCAAGCATATTTTAAATACATACAACCTACTACATCGTTATATTCAAAGATTTAGATTGTTAGTGTAATAATCGTGTTTGTTTAAGCATAGTCAACATGACCTGCCCATTTGGCCCTGTACTATAAAATGACCCGTTTCAACCCGAGCTTGTTTGGCCTGTTACTTAACACTCTTGAACTAATCATTTTGCCACCTCTATATCTATGTACATAAATTACAGTTTGTAGTGGATAAGGGCAAATTGTTGATCCATATTATTGTGCTTTTAACTACCGATCCTAATGGTTTTTGCATATAATTAGGACGTTACAGAAAGTGAGAAATCAATCCTTGATATTGTTAAGACAAGTGTGAAGGAACTCATGGAAGAAGAAATGGTCAGTGAACAAGATTACACAAAACAAACTGATGTTGATGAGGTAAAAAAAACTGAAAAAAAATCTTCTGATGATCATGTAACCTCCATTATTCATCAAGCGTCATCTCAGAATACATCACATTATGGTGATATTGAAGCTCTAATGAAAGAAATGTTGCTGATGTATCAGAGAAGAAATGGTCGTGATCTTGATGAAGATCGGAATCACACTTTTTCCATTGTTGAAGAGAAACTGAGTGCAGCAATTGAAGCGTTTATGAATGAAAAGTCAAATGATGAACGTTCCAAAGATTTTGTCGACGCATTTCAGATGTTAAGCTCTAACAAGGAACTGTTCTTGAAACTTCTTCAAGATCAAGCTTCACTCAATCCAAATGAAGACCAAAAGTCAAAGTCAAAGGCAAAGGCAAAGTTAAATTCGTTAGAAAACGAGACAAGCGATCCAAAACCAGACATAACTGTTACTCGTAAACACAAAAACTTCTTCAGAAGGAGAAGTAAGTCACAAGAAAGTATGCCATTAAGCAGGATCGTCATTTTGAAGCCTAATTCTCCAGATAATTTATTCAAAGTGGAGAATGATGTTCATAGTGAAAGAATCTCTTCCCAATTTTCATTTATGGAAATAAAAAAACGACTTAAAAACGCTATGGGAAGAGAGCAACCAAAACCGGGAAGTAATGAGAAGACAGTTGTTGAAGCAAGTAATGGATGGAGTTCGCCAAACAGAGATCATTTCTATACCGAAAGATTTACCAAAAGGATAGAAAGAGTTTCAAAGTTAAAGGAATCTGAAATAGAACTAAGAGAAAATGAAGAAAATGGTAATTCCAGTCGTCATATATCTAACATCTACATTGAGGCCAAGAAACATTTATCCGAGATGTTAAGTGGTGGTGATGACGAGACAGATTTGATAATGGAGAACTTACCTAAAACTTTAGGGAAAATTCTTTCGTATCCACAGTGTAACTCTCTTTCTCCTGGTGCCAGTCCTCGAAAAGAGAACGAAGGTGTCTTCGTGACTGCACAAATGAGATTGTGTCCTCATGAGAATTCTCATGCGGTCAACGAGAGTCAACCATTCGTGGCCAGTGTTGATGTTGAAGAGAAACCGAAAGTTTCTGATGAAGTTAACCCTGATGCATACAGGGGAGCTTCTCCGTCTTCTATGGTGGAAAATACAAGCCCTCAAGGTACTATTCTTTTAGAGGTGGCAATTTAAATGCATTACTTATGACGTGTATATTCGATTATGTTTTATTCCGTAACTGGTCAAAACAGTAATTTAAAAAAACTAACTTAGAAAACGGGCCAAATGGGTCGAAAATCACCCACAGTGTCTTTTTCAATGCAGAAAACTAAGTAGATTATCAAGGAATGATAATTTTAGTAATTGTATTTGACACACTGATTATTGTAATAATAAAAGTAGGAACGTTTGCACAAAAGCCTTTTGGGATCATATAATAAGAATTATGTTCGCTTCGATCCAAATCTGTTCCCTGGCTCACCCAATTTTCCACCTCAGCCATAATTTATCATATGAGAAAAATTGTTAAAAATATTAAGAACCCATCCCATTGCTACAAATAATAAGAATTATGGTGTTAAATCTGTGAGAGAATCTGTATTGACATGCACTTGTGTCGCTGATATCTTTTTTCAATAATTAAGCAGGAGTCCTAGAAATTGAAAAACCAGAAAACCAAGAAGAAATGGAAGTTTTGGAGGTTTCTTATCAACCATGTAGTTCTCCAGAAAGCCGAGATGATGACCATGATGGTGCAATTGTTGAAATAGCCGACGAAGAAAGATCTCCTACATGCTTTAATGCGGTAATATTACCGACTGATATTGTATAAGTTATAGTCTGATTTTTTGAGAGTTTTCATATGCTAAATCCTAAAAGTCTCTAAATTCATTAGTTAATAGTTTTTACTACTGCTTTCAAAATTTGATTGTTGCCTAAACATTCTTTATTCTGATTTCTAGGATTTACATGAAGAAAATGAGTTTTCTTCACCAATGGGGTCTTCACTTGTTAACAAAACCGAAGAACCCGAGAGTACTTCAAGTGATAAAACTGGGAGACCTAGTCCCGTATCCGTTCTCGAGCCACTATTTTCAGACAATGAAATCAGTCCTGCAAGCACCTGTTCTCGATGTGGTGAGCAACCACCTTCTGCTACCTCTTTGTTGAAAAAAGTCTATGTAATGAAGTTGTAGAGATGGAAATTTCCCATTTACTTGTCAACGGGTCATTGCAGCTTATGTTCTATTCCGAAATCCGAACGGGTAAAAAGAAAGGGAAAAATGGGTTGAAAGCACAAAAAGTGTACTTCTAATGCACTTACCAAGTAATTTTTTTTAAAAATACATTTTTTATGAAATAATAAAACCTTCCGTAAGTGAATCAGAGACACTAATTATGCATAAAGAATTTAGTCTTTTGGACAAAAGTGTATCAGGTCAACCCAACCCAATCTACCAAACAGACACCATATCCGTACACCCACTATATATTCAACACATATGCATCCTCTTCAAACACAGAGATACGTAAATTCTTTTTATATTTGTCGGGCAGAGATTATACTAAACTCTACTGTCCTACATTATTTTATTCTAATTATTCATTTTCAAGAAGAAGAATGGGGAACATCGAGTATGGTTGGAGTATCGGTTCCATAATCACAATGTTGATTGTTGTTGCGTTCTTTGTGTTTCGGCCGCTTGGAACGAACCCAACAGAATCACGGGGATAATGGTGGTCCCACCTGTCCCAATCCAAGCAACAGAAACACCAAGCACGCAACGACAATCAGCATGGTGATCACAGAACCAATTCCCCAACTGTAATCAATGTTCTCCATGCTTCTTTTCGAAATTGATTGATAATTAGAATATTATAATGTAGGACATAAAAGTTTAGTATAATTTCCCCCACAAATGGATGTATATATCTAGGTGTTCACAGAGATACATACATTGATCTATAGACATAACATTTGCATCCTAGTTTAAACACAGAGATACATACATTGATTTATATTTTTGGGGCAGAAATTATACTAAATCTTCTGTCCTACGTTATTTTATTCTAATTAATAATCAATTTCAAGAAGATACAATGGAGAACATCGAGTATGGTTGGGGATTGGTTACGTGATCCCAATGTAAATTGTGGTTGCTTGCTTGGCGTTTCAGCCGCTTGAAAAAGGGACTAACAGAATCACCGGAATCACGGTGGTCACATCGGTCCCATCCATCGGGAGAAAATCAAGCATGCAACCACAATCAACATTGTGATCACCGAACCAATACCCTAACTATACCCGATATTTTCCATTGTATCTTCTTGAAATTGATTGATAATTAGAATAATATAATGTAGGACAGAAGAGTTTAGTATAAGAACGCAAAGAACGCAACAACAATCAACATGGTGTCTGCTTCTATGTGTGAAGTAGGATGCAGATGTTATGTATATATAGTGTGTCCGAATATGGTGTCTGCTTTAAAAAAAATTAAGATATTGCTAATTTAACCTTGTCTTAACTTTTCAGTTGAATATGCGATTCAACCACTCTGCATTCAGTTTGAAGATCAAGATATATGTCCAAGAAACTGTATGGAAAATGAAGAATCTGCATTTGAATACGTTGAAGCCGTGCTGCTAGCTTCTGATCTCAACTGGGACGAATTTGAAAAGAGGTGGCTTTCTTCAATTCAAATACTCGATTCATCTTTATTCGATGAAGTGGAAATCTTTTCCAGTCAGCCTTCTTATGACCAACGCCTCCTCTTTGATTCCACTAACGAAATTCTCAAAGAGGTATGCGATTGTTACCTTGATTTCTTTCTTCAGTTATCATTCACCAAACACAAAATTCAGCCTGCTCCCAAAGGGTTGAATCTGATAAACGAGGTATGGGAAAGAATCGAACAACATCTGAAAAACAATTATCCACTTTCTCTGGATCTTCTCGTAAAGAAAGATTTGGGGATTTCAAGAACATGGATGGATTTTCGTTCTGACTCGAGTGAACTACTGTATGAGATTGACGAATCAATCTTTGAAGATATGATGGATGATACCCTCTTGAGTTTACTCATTAATTGTGCCGATTATGAAACTTAACAAGAACAGAAGTTTGGGATAATAGACTTGTTGTCAGTGGTTTTCTAACTAGATGACATTAGTGATCATGCAGAGCTTGATGTGTGTTGTTTGTTGATATGCAATCTTTTTTGGTTATTATTAGATGGTAGTTGTAGTTGTAGAAACAGTTACAGTTACAGAACTATATAAATGGGATTTCCCACCAAATAATGTTTGAAGTTGGTTTTTAGCTTCTGCTATGTTTATAAAATGATTTTATTGTATGTTCTTATGTGTTATATTGTTATCTGTTTTGAAATGTGTATTACTTAATTGTTTCTGTTAATGTAGTTAAGCTGTTACATTGGGGTAGTTGTGTTCTTGGTGGATGGTTTTTAACATCAATGAAATTGGCATGCATTTATAAACTCCAATATGTTTAATGCACGTATGAAAACAAAATCCGTTATCTACCTTTAAACACTAACTACTAATGTACATTGTTATATACAAAAACTATACCACCAATTGTACATGTTCAGACAAATCTAATTATCGTTCTGTTATCTTTTCAAAGTTTAAGGTGCATTTTGTGGTTGCCCAAAAATTAGCAAAGGAAAAACAAAAGAAAAAGATTAAAAAAAATAAAAAGCAAACACCAACCTTAATGCTCTAATTCCAATTCCTTATCTCAATTAAAATATCAGGTAATTATGTGAATCAAATGGAGTAGAAGATTGTACTTGTTATAAAAAAAACATATGTTCACTACTACTAACATGCAATAATAAGTTTTAGTCATATCAATTAATTTATTATTCACAATAGTAGCTTTTACAATATACTTATCTAAAAAAAAGGGTAATTCTACCCTCTGACGGTCCCACGGTCAATACGATAGAGTTAAATCGCGTAATCCACAATTAAAAAGACATTGGGATGTGATTTGAACCCGTAAACTTTGTTTTTTATGTTGCATGTCTTTCATCGCTAGACTACCGCGACGAGGACACAACATACTTATGTATATGCTCTCTATATATGATGTTCATTTTTGGTTTGCATAACGGAGTAGAACTTTAATCGTTCATGTTCTTTAGGGTTTTATTGTGCGATTGTGTATAATGGACAACCTTATATACTTCTCTATAAAACCGACAACGGTTATTTTGTTTATCAAAAATTAATAAACATCTAATGGTTTTTGTTAGAAAGTTTCTATGTCAATATCGATAACCACTTACAAATAACAAACAACACTCTATATATGTATATCTCTACATATTCTAATTTACAAGCCTTTTTTCATACGTGGCTAACTTCTCCTTGTGACACCTAGGATTTTATCATATGTGCCAAATTATCATTAACTTTTCAAATAAAAAATTGACACCTCATCATAATACTTTAATTTTTATAAAGTTGATCAAATAATCTATTTTAAAAAAAAAATTAAAATTCATTTTCTCTAAATAGTATCATATGTTATATATATAGTTTTAGTAAGTCAACTAAAAAATTCACGTTTCCATGAGTAATATATAATAACTAGTGTGCATCCCGTCCGACGGACGGCTTCGTAAAAAAATTGATTATGTATGTATATTAGTTAGTTATAAACTTAAAGAAAACATGAGGCAAATATAACTTTACGTCAAAGTATTACTAATTATAAAAGGAAATAAAAATAATACCAAGCAATCAAGCATGATAGAGATAAAATGCTCAGATAAGAGGACAAATCATGCAAATTACACCTTTGTCGATTAATGATTTAGAAATGTATCTTTGCATGAAAAAAAACATGTATACACATACATAAATATGTGTCATCAGAAGAAATAAACGTTAAATACTTATGAAACTAAGTGATAGAGTAAAATCGAATGATTAGTAACTTTAGTCACATAGTTAGATTATACTATAATTAAAGAATCAACAAAATACTCTTCACCAACAATATACACACATTTATTTATATAATATACACTTAAAACTGCACAATGTAGACATCCAATTATCAATTTGTGAAAGAAATAAACAATCAAATCAATCTTTATTCGTATTTTGGTTGGGTTTCATGTAGACTCGATCATATCTACAAGAAAGCATATGTATGCTATATCTTTTGAAATCAAACTCACAAAAAGTAATGTATATCATGGATGACATTTACTTACTTTCACATTAAAATAAATTATAAACTGATCTATGATAAAACCATTGAACCTTTAAATTTAAAGACAAACTAAAGAAGTTTAGCAAAATGTATAAATTATCAGAGCAATAGTCGCAATCATCATCATCATATCAATATTTTCATAATACATTATGAAGAAACCCTACACTTTCATCCAAAATAAATAGTGGAAATTAATAAAAGTGAAATGAAAGAATAATATTTTATCAACTTTCTTAAAATTAAAGTAATTACTAATATGAATGTCTTTAAAGAAAAATGATTTTCTAACTTATGAGACTAATGTACGAATAATGAAAAGTCACCTTTAATCACGTGAACTCAAATGGGATGAGAAAGTTCAAGAGCTTGACATGTGGAGCTTGGTACATGTGACATCATAGAAAGTAGACATATCATTAGAGGTCTACTTACTTAGTATATAGGTAATATATTGGAAAATAGGAACAAGGATTAATATGAAAAAGTATATAAAAAAAAGAAAAGAAATCGGAGTAATTTTTTTTTTTTTTTGACATTTAGTAAAAATTTAAATAATTTACAAAGATTATATCTTCTATCATTTTTGTACTCTATATAGTTCTCACCTCTCTTTCAAATTCCACTTTAATTCCCACCATTCATCTTTTCTCTTCAAGGTATTTACATACATATTTCTCTATCTTTTATTAATATTTTGATATATTTCTCTCTCTTATTAATATTTCGATTCGATTTAATCCTTATTTGTTGTAGGCTTCTAGACATGATTTAGAATAATTATATTCTATTAAAATGCCGTTGGCTTTTTGGTGATGATGTAATGTTTACTGTGTTATAAAGTTTTTATTTGAGTACTTACGTCATCATACTTCACAGCTTCTGATTATCTTGATTATTATTTATATTTCAATCGATGTGATGTAGAAAGTATTTTGTAATTTTACTATCTTGATTATTATCTATGAGTGAAGATCAAATGAGAATGAAAAATTTGGTGAGAATGCGCCACGTGTCATAAAAATTCATTTCCCCCACGTTTTTAAAATCAAATATCTCATAAACGGTAAATCGAAAAATTATAAAAATTGCACCATAAAAATCAGCATTTTTTTCTCTTCGATTTTTTCTATCTCGTAAGGTATACTTTCAATGACTCTTTTTTTTTTTTGGTTTTACAAATTGTACAAAATTAGTAACACATGTGTTATTAGCTATTATCACATGTGTTACTCGATGGTATAACATGTGTTACTAGCCGGTAACACATGTGTTACGCGCCAGTATCACAAGTGTTAGCTGATGGTATCACATGTGTTACTCGTTTTTTAAATTCACCGAAAAATGAAGAAAAAAATCGTCGAAAGTATACATTGTCACATCTCTAATCGAAGATAATAAAACGCTGATTTTTATGGTGCAATTTTTATGATTTTTCGACTTGCCGTTTGGGAGATATTTAATTTTTAAAAATGTGGGGAGAAGTGGGATAAATAACACGTGGCGTATTCCTATTGGTTCCCTCATTATCACAAAAAGTTGATGTACTCATTTGAACCTTACTCTATTATCTATACTTCAATCAATGTAATGTATTTTGTTATTTTTTACTAGATATCAAAATATGGGTATCAACAACATAATAAAGATAAATCAAAAATTACAAAATCAATCTATCAAAGTAAGGGTTTTACATAATTGACGTCAATCACCTTGGACTAAAAGTGAAGAGACAATGAAGTATATTCTATTAGACGAACAAGTTGAATTTAAATTTCAATGTAAACTTTTTTACAAATTAAATACAAACTTTTTATTATTTTAATATGATATGACATATTTATCTTTTGATTTCATTAATTTCTTTCATCTTTTCCAGAATGATTATATTCAAGCATCAGTTAACCCAAGGTTGATGCCGAATGTAAAAAAAATAAAAAAAATCACCTTACTCAATTGTTACAGTTTCTAATTTTAAAACCACTGACAATTCATCAAAATTTGCAACCTTATCGGGCATCAAGTATAAAATGATAATTATGAACGACACTATAGTGACCACCAACTAAATTTTTGGGTTCTTTGTATGGCTTTAAGTTTATCTCGTTTAAGGATATAATTTCAAAAAATTGTGTTGAGCATCAAATTGTTGACGAGTGATTATTATAATTTTCTTTTTATAACTACTATTGTAGAACATCATGTAAAAATGATTAATATTTACTTTAACCTAATTTTATTTTGGTAGATATATTTGGATATGTTATATCTACTGATGAAGTGGTACTTTTAAAAAAGAATGATATTATGAACAAGAGGAAGTCAATCGAGTTGAAGTGGTAATTATCTACTGCTTTATTATCTTATCATTAACTTTGACAAAAGTATAGAGCACGTTGGGTAAAGATGACATATTACTCATTAACTTATTATAAACTAACGTTAAACTCGTGCGTTGCACGGCTAGAAAAATATAATGTCATAATATATGTGGATCATAATCTAAAACGGTATATGAAATGTTTTAATGATCATATTTAGTTTTGTGTTGTATACACTTTATATAAGGATGATGATGATGTAACTGTTGGGTTTTCTATTCCCTAACTAGATTATCATAACACAGCGGAATAATAATAATTTAATAATCTAAGGCAATTAGGAAACTAAAACCCTAAGGGATCTTTAACTTTAATAAATAGTGCAATAAACAAATAGATAAATAAAAAAATACACTAACCTTGGAGAAAACCACTTTCTCACGTGCAGAGCTTCGTTACTTGGAGGCAAGTACCCAAAGTAGAATACCTCTAATGCTTCACACCCAAAAACCCAAGAGAAAGAAGAATTTTTGACTTCAGAGCCAAAATTTGTATCAAATTCGTATATCATAAGGTATAGGCTAGACCCCTATTTATATAGGAGAGAAAAACCCTGAATTTGCAGATTTCGACTTTCGGCCGCCGGCTAAACCCTTTAACCGGCGGTCGGGCTAACTTTCTGCCCAAGAATCCGAAATCCGATCCACGTTTTCACCGACTTCAAATTTAGCCGCATGCTAAATGTAACATCCTCTTTATGGGCCTAGAAGAAATACGGTAATTTCCTTATTTTTATTTGATTATTTATAATTGTTAGAAATAATTTATATTATTTGTGTAATTGAAAATAAATAGGTCAATTGGTTAAATGACTTATTGTGAATAGTAAAATATTGTTTCTTTTAAATTACTGTAGATGTCGGTAAAATAAAAGATTTATTCTCGTAAATAGTTTTTAGGTTCCAGACAATAGACTTAGAAGGGGGATAAAATTTCATAACTTATATTGGGGTCGGGTTAGTTAGGCCGACCTAACTTCTTGTTTTCTCATACTTCCTTTTTCCTCAAGAACACACACACACTAACACAAAATTGTGACCATAAACTTGAATTAAAGCAAGAAGGAGCTGTGATTTTGTGATTAACATCTGAATTCATTATCATCATCTTCTTCATCTTGTTCTTTTCTTCCCCATTCTAATTATAAGTTGCTTGCATTATCTCTTAAAGCTCATTTAATGAAATTAGGTAGAAAATAGATTCATGTATGAACATTTGTGCCTGAATGAGTGTAGTTACTGAAATTAATCATCATCATCTTGTTCTTATTTTAAATGCATGTGTTTTAGGTTTTAATGGATGAAATGGGTTTTGATTAAATTATGTGAATTATATTAGGTGAAAGGAAATTGTATATTGCATGTTGTTGTTGATGTTGTATATGATGATTATAGAGTTATATGATGTGTTTGTTTGGTAAAATACTGGATTTGATGATGTCTAGATGATGAAATTGAGTTTTAAGTTCGTGCATTGTGAGTTGCAGGTCTGTGGTTTTGCTGGAAAACGCACAAACGCGATCCCAGCCTATAGCCTGGATTGCGTTCCATAGTTATAAAGTGTCACAGGTCGAATTTGTTCTTGGGAACGCGATCCTAGCCCTGTTTTCGGATCGCGTTTCATAGTTAAAATTGGTTACAGAATGGTTTTGGTCGTTGTAACGTGATCCAGCTTCCTTGTGCCCGGATCGCGTTAGTCAAT
This sequence comes from Helichrysum umbraculigerum, assembly GCA_949592205.1. Taxonomy (NCBI): domain Eukaryota; kingdom Viridiplantae; phylum Streptophyta; class Magnoliopsida; order Asterales; family Asteraceae; genus Helichrysum; species Helichrysum umbraculigerum. The sequence goes on along the minus strand of CATIUR010000005.1, from coordinate 47,592,737 downwards.
GTTATTTTGAGTCAATTCGATTTTGTTCTTTGGAACGCGATCCAGCCTCCTAGCTCGGATCGCGTTTGCAAGTGAAAAATGGTAACATAATGTTTTTGAACTGTTGAACGCGATCCCACAACCTCAAGCCCGGATCGCGTTTGCATGTTTTAATTTGACAATTTTGATAACTTGTGACTTGTATACTTGTGATAATTAAATAGTATTGAATGTATATTTTGTGCACTTATTAGACATATATACTTGAGTAGAATACTACGAATCAAAATATGAGAATCTAACTCGGGTTTTGGTTGTGTTCTCAGATAAAGCGAAGACTCAATAACATAAGACCACTGAGTGGAGACTGTGATCGTAAGGGTGAGTGGATCAATGACTTTCAGTCTAAGTTAGTTGTAACAATCTGGTTACAACGGGTAAACTTGGCTTTACTGTTTATACTATTAAGTTTACATATTGCCATGATGAATATGGATTATGTGAATTATTCAGAGGTCAACATGGATTGGGTTTGGGTACTATTACTTGAACAACACAAGTGCCTTGTACATGTGTTATTTATTGAAATTGTGTTGTAAGTAGTAATAGTACCAAGCTATCGGTTAGATCATTGAATTGGCCTTCAGTGGTTGTAAGTGTTACTTGGGGGCCACCGCGGCAGTAGGGTACCTCAAGGACCATCGATCCTCTTCGAAGCTAGTTGTTTATGATGCTTTGCTGTAAACAATTGTTAATCTGAGTTAGGTTGATAGTTGAGGATCTATTCACTTAGCTTTGTGCTAATCCCCTTCATTACTTCTTGCAGGTTATGCTTTTGATTGTGGGTAGCAAGAAGTTTGGGTTTTGATGGAATGTTTGACGGCTCTCACTCTGGATTTTATAAACATGTTAATGGTTTAAACATTATATTTTAAATTGATATAACACCTAAACTTAGTGTTGTAATTATTGTGGTGACTTAACTTTTAATTATCATGTATAAATGGATTGCCACTTTTGGGTTGTATTATATGCAATCTAAGATGTAATGAATTAATTAGGCGCTTCCGATTTAAAAAAAGTAAAAAAAAAAAAATTTGGTCTTGAAACAGAAGGGTGTTATAATTTGGTATCAGAGCATGGTTTGGGTGAATTGAGCATGGGTTAAGTGTTCAATCCCAAATCTATTTGTGTTAGTCAAACATTTCATGGAGTGGGATTTAGCTATTGTATGAGAATTCGTTAGTATGTAGGTACTAACAAATAACGAGTTGTGAGATGTTGTTTTGGTGCAGATATGGCAGATATTAAACATCCGACCGATACTCCCAACAATGTCTCTAGAGTGGACGTCCCTCCTCCAGAGAATCGTAATGATAGACAGGGTCAAACGGGCACTTCTTTTTCGGCAGGAGATTTAGACCGAGATGATTATGTTTAACAGTTAGAGGAAGAAGTACTTAAACTTAGGGGTTTACAACAGCAGTCTTTGTTAGATCAACAAGCCAGATTATCCCAGCAATAACCTAAAGTATGTTCCTTTAAGACTTTTATGGCTTGTAGACCATCTGAGTTATGTGGTAGTACTAATCCATCGGTAACACTTGATTGGTTGAGAGATGTAGAGAGGAAATTTGAGGTTTGCCGGTGTGAGGATGAGATCAAGGTTCCATATGCAGTTCAGCTCCTAAAGGGTCCGGCAATGGCTTGGTGGGATTCCATTACCTCACCCTTGACACCTCAACAAAGGGAATCTATAAGATGGCCTAATTTTTACAACGAGGTTTGCAACAAGTATTGTTCCGAATTTGACATGACTCGTATCCGATGGGAGTTTATGGATATACGTTTAACGGATAGTATGACTATGGAGGAACTTATTTCCCAATTTTCTGAGAAGCTAAGGTTTGTACAACAATGGGTTCCGGATGAGAGGACTAAGATTGAACATTTTGTTGGTATGTTGCCACATACTTATCGGATGACTGTGAGACTAGCGGGTTCCCTTACTCAAGCTTTTAATTTGGCACGTTCTGTGGATGGTGATGTTCGGGCTCGGGACTTGGAAAACAAAGAAAGGTCTTCGTTGAAATCTAAGGGTGATTCCCCTTCGAGTCAAGGGAAAAAGAAAAGGCAAGGATCTCAACAAAGCAGGAAACAGAATGTTAGTGGTGGTATAGTGGATAAATCTAATTGGTGTCAGAGTTGCAAATCTAGGCACACAGGATCTTGTACTCCTCAGACGCATAGGTGCATTAAATGTGGACAGTTTGGACATGACATGAAAGATTGCACTTTCCTAAGCATGTTTGTTGGAATTGCCAAAAGGAAGGTCACCGAGCGGGGCAATGTACTATGGAGGGTAAGCAGAGATCAGGTACGGTCGGAGGGTCTTCATCTTCTGGCCAGAAAAGAAAGAATCCACCATCAGCAACTGGCAGGGCTTTCCAAATGACAGCTGATGAAGCTGTCAGAACCGAGGATGTCATAACTGGTACTTTTCTTATCAATTCTGTACCGGCATGTGTTCTATTTGATTCAGGAGCAAATTGTTCTTTTATATCCATGCATTTCTATGATAGACTGAGATTGGCTCCCACTATTATTACAAATCCTATTGAGGTTGAGGTAGCAAATGGCAAAATGGTTCCGGTTACCACATTGGTGACTGGAGCTAGCATTTTGATTGAGGGTCATAGTTTCCCTGTTTCTTTTCTCTTGATGCCTATTCCCGGTTTTGATGTGGTGTTAGGCATGGACTGCTTAAGTCAAAATAAAGCCAATATAGAGTGCCATAAGAAGTTGATAAGAATCCCAATCTCGGATGAGTCATATGTCGTGGCTCGAGGGGAACGGGAAAGGGGTAGTATTCCATTGATTTCAATGATGAAAGCTAGAAAATCTTTAGCTAAAGGGTGTGGATCGTACTTGGCTTATGTTATTGATGCTAAGTTAGAAAAGAAAACTGTTTCCGATGTCCGAGTTGTTTCTGAATACTCGGAGGTTTTTCCCGATGAGTTTCCTGGCTTACCTCCCATTAGAGAAGTAGAGTATAAAATTGATTTGATCCCAGGTTCTACTCCTGTAGCTAAGGCTCCTTATAGATTAGCTCCCTCAGAAATTCGCCAAATGATGAGTCAAATTCAGGAGTTGTTAGATAAAGGTTTTGTTAGGCATAGCTCTTCTCCATGGGGTGCACCTGTGTTGTTTGTTGAAAAGAAGGATGGCACCTTTCGTATGTGTATTGACTATAGGGAGTTGAATAAAAGAACCGTTAAGAATAAGTACCCTCTGCCCCGAATAGATGAGTTGTTTGATCAATTACAAGAGTCTTCTTATTTCTCTAAGATTGATTTGAGGTCGGGCTATCACCAAGTGCGGGTTTGTGAGGAGGATATCCCTAAGACAGCTTTTCGCACTAGATATGGTCATTATGAGTTTCTTGTTATGCCATTTGGGTTGACAAATGCTCCGACGGTTTTCATGGATTTAATGAATAGAGTTTGTCGGTCTTTTCTTGATAAATTTGTTATTGTGTTCATTGATGATATCTTGGTTTACTCTAAGTCAGAAGCAGAGCATGAAATGCATTTGAGATTGGTTTTGGAAACCTTAAAGAGGGAACGATTGTATGCTAAAAATTTGAAATGCAAGTTTTGGTTGCGTGAGGTATAATTTTTGGGGCATATCATTTGCAAGGACGGGGTTAAGGTAGATCCGTCTAAGGTTGAGGCAGTTATGAATTGGCCTGCACCTAAGTCTTCTTCTGAGATTAAGAGTTTTCTTGGGTTGGCGGGTTACTACCGAAAGTTCATTAAGGATTTTTCTAAGCTTGCGGGTCCTTTGACTAAATTAACCCGAAAAGATGTTAAGTTTCAGTGGAATGAACAACAGGAATTGGCTTTTCAGACTTTGAAACAACTTTTGTGCCAGGCTCCGGTGTTAGCTTTACCAGATGGGTCCGATGATTTTGTTGTTTATTGTGATGCTTCGTATGCGGGTTTGGGTTGTGTTTTGATGCAGCGTGATCGGGTCATTGCTTATGTATCTCGTCAGCTTAAGCCTCATGAAAAGAATTATCCTACCCATGACTTGGAACTTGCAGCTGTTGTGTTTTCGTTGAAAATCTGGAGACATTACTTGTATGGTACTAAATGCGTTATTTGTACGGATCACAAGAGTCTTCAGTACATATTTTCTCAAAAGGAATTGAATATGCGTCAGAGACGGTGGTTAGAATTGATCAAGGACTATGATTGTGATATTCGATACCATCCGGGCAAGGCCAATGTGGTTGCGGATGCCTTGAGTAGAAAGGGAAATTCTGATAAAATTCATTTTATGCGATTGGAGGTTTCTTCGGATTTGGTTGACAAATTGAAAACCGCACAAATGGAGGCATTGATGGATAATAACTTGAAATCCGAGATCATGTTAAAAAGAAAGGATTTGTAGATTGACGATTCTCGTGGATTGAAGACTTTTCAGTCACGTGTTTGGGTTCCTTTGCTTGGTGGTCTTTGCGATGTGATTTTGATGGAGGCACATAAATCTAGATTATCGGTTCACCCCGGGAGTACAAAGATGTATAATTATTTGAAACCATTGTATTGGTGGCCAACTTTGAAATCGGATGTTGCTCGATTTGTGGAATCTTGTCACATATGCTCTCAAGTGAAAGCCGAACACCATAAACCATATGGATCATTGAAACAACTTGAGATTCCCGAGTGGAAATGGGAGCACATAACGATGGATTTTGTAACTAAATTTCCGCGGACAGTTAAAGGAAATAATATGATTTGGGTGATCGTGGACATGTTGACCAAGAGTGCTCATTTTCTTGCAACTAGTGAGACGTCATCTTTGAGTAAATTGGCGCAATTGTACATTAACGAGATTGTTTCTAGGCATGGGATTCCGTTGTCTATTGTTTCAAACAGAGATTCTCGGTTTTTGTCAGGGTTTTGGCAGAGTTTGCAGCGGGAACTGGGTACTAGAATCAATTTGAGTACAGCTTATCACCCTCATACGGATGGTTAGTCAGAACGCACCATTCAAACTTTGGAGGATATGTTGCGTGCTTGTGTGTTGGAATATGGTGGGTCTTGGGATTCACACCTACCATTAATTGAATTTGCGTATAATTGTTGGGTCCCGATCAGGTCGGTGTCGTTAATGATTACTAACCGGGCACCAGCAGTGGGTTGTTTTATATTTGTAATTGCGGGGCCTAAGTTTTCCCTAACGATGCTAATCCTAAGGGTAAGCAAGTGGTAGGTATGACTTAGAGTCGTTCTTCAAACCGACTGAATTGAAACTAAGGCGAGGCAGATGAGGGCTTTCAAACTAGTGAATGATTTATAAAATAGTGTGGGTTTTGGTTTTTATATTAACTAACTTAGGCAAGTAAATAAATAAAAGCGAAATAAAGGTAAAACGTAAAGCAGATAAAATAAAGATAGTGTATGCTGAGACTTCGTTAATTAAGTTATGGGATGATGTTTGGAGAAACTGTTTTAAAAGATATTAATTTTTATTCTTGAATACTCGTGATGTAAACACTAAATTCCCTACTAATTAAAATCCAATCAGCATGTCACACCGGGAGCTAGGTTATGGTAACATTACAGAGTATTTAAAATAATAAGCAAAATCTTAATGTGGTTTAATAATACTTTCATATGAACGGGAACGAAATCTTAAGGTACTAGACATAACTTAATCATACAACGATTCCTCGTCATCCTAACAGATTTGTATATGTAAACAGTTCATTTATGACTTTAAACCAGCCCTTGCTTAAGACTACCCAGTAAATCCCCTAGTTATTTACAGCGTTCCTCACTTTAAGTGGTTCCGCCGCTTTAAACCCTGGGCCATGTCTTGTCCTACGATAATCTCCCATGTAGCCTTGCGGTTCCATAGTTTCATACCTTTGACAAATTATATTGACACAGATAATTGACTACCTTTTAATTGGACGTCATAAAAAGGTGTTGTAATCACGTTTATTGGTGGAAAGGCGATAGATTAATTTGAAGTTTAAAAGTCTATTTAGAAAGGTTAATTAAACTAGGTTTCTCATTTTATATATATTAGTTCGTAATATAACTACCTTCGGTCGTTACGCAGCTTCCACGTATTTGTACTACACCTAAGGTGTTTCCAACGCTATACTGAGTAACAGCCGAATAGGGGCCATCATATTACTTCATGATATTGTATCGTTTCGTAATATGACTACCTTCGGTCGTTCCTCGACTTCCATACATTTGTACTCCACCTTGAAGTGTTTCCAGTACTATATCGAGTAACAGTCGAATAGGGGCCGTCATATTATTTGACGATAATTAAGACCGTTTATATTTTACTACTATGATGATCCTAAGGCAACAATCAAACAAGAACATGCAATAAGACGATCAAAGCAATATTACCGATCTTTAATATTTAATTATAAATCATCCCATAATTAACTAACTACATCGCAAACAAACACAATAGTAATCTACTCGCTAATCATGGCCTAAACTAAATCTAGCATAATCAATATAAAAGTAATTAATTAAGATAGATAAGGATAGAAATAACCGAGATTAAATGCGAGAGAATAGACTTGAATTAATTAGAGTTGCTTCAAGCGTACACCAAAGATTACAAATTCGTTCCTCACCAAGGACTACAAACACGTTCCTTGCTTCTATTCTAACTAGCCTAATACTATTTTAAAGTAAGAAAATAAAGAAATAAAGAAAAGCTAGAAGCTAGAGAGAAAGTGTATCTTTCAAAGTATGGAAAGGATGGTGTGTCTTGCAAATGAAACCCAAGCCTCCTATTTATAGGTGAGCTTTGGCTCACATTAGCATCAAGTGGTATCAAGTGGTGCATGTTAGAAAAAGGTAGCCAAAAGGGTGCACCAGGTACCGTACAACACGAAAAGTAGGCGCACCGGGTACTGTACAACGCGAAAAGTAGGCGCACCAGGTACCAAAAGTTACCAAAAACGGAAACTGAGATGGGGGTACTGTAGCCGGCGGCGGCACTGTAGCAGCCGGCGGTGGTACTGTAGCAACCGGCGGCGGCCGGCGGCTACCCGCCCCGTTTCGCTGAGTTGCTTAATTTGCGCGTATTTTCTTCGTTATGCGTCCGTTTGCGTCGATTCTTTTTTTGTTGGATTCATAATTCAAAAACGAAGATTTTGACATAAAATAGGCCCTGAGATGAGGTCCCTAACTCCAGATATTGCGTACGAATCATTTGGATCTTCCGTTAGACGTAGAATCTTCGTTCTTTGTCCGTTTTAGTTGATTATTCTTCTGTTTGATTCGTATTTTAAAAACAAATATATTGGATAAAATGGATGTTGGTGAAGGGCACTTTAGTCTTGAAATCTCATTTTGATGCCTTGAATCTTCAAACGTGTGTGGAATCTTCGTTTTTCATCCGTTTTGCTTGTTTTTTATCGTGCAACCTTGTTTTGACCATCTTGGCATAATACTATTGATTTGTACTGTTTTTGAGTTTAAAATGCCAAGAATCATTCCAGAATGAGAGAGATATCGGTAGTAAAAACGTGACTTTTTACGCGATATCAAGTATCCCACACTTAGAACTTTGCTTGTCCTCAAGCAAACTCGTTTTCAATCATAGTTAAAGATAAGAAGATAATGCAAAATTTTAAGGTGGAACTTTTTACTAAGGGGGTTTTGGAAAAAAATAAAGTACTTGTTCTTTGAAAAGGAAGGATTGTAATCTTTAGGAGCATGCTTGTGATCTTTGATCTTGGATACATGACTAGGCAATCCTCTCAAGGTGGTCACTCAAATCACTCAAAGTGTTTAGGGTTTCCTATTCTATTATGTCAATCGCTCAGAACGCCAGTCATGTATCGTTTATCGTCATAGGCTTGATCGAGTATCAAATCGTTACCTTTTAAGTGAGCGCGAAGTCGATCTAGCCACAATCATTCTAAGGGAAGTGATATAGGGTTTGTGGAGTGAAGTGTTGGTGGTATGAGAGGGGGTTGTGTTGGTTTTTCATAGGTTTTCTTTTGGTGAAGCGGAAAGCTGAAGTTTTTGAATTTTCAGGAGGATTGATGCCTTTTTTCTATTGGGAGGAGTCTTCTTTCTCCATTTGACTTTCTTTTCTTCGAATTTTCTTTGATATTTTTCTTTCTTGGACGTCATATCCTTGGCTTCTCTTCTTTCATCTTTGAAACTTTCTACGAAGTTTGAGGGATGCTTTTGAGTAGGTACGGGATAACGTGTTTATTTTTGGGTGTATAGATGGGTTCAAGAATGATGTGATTCGATCTCCTTTTTACTCACCAGTTCGGTTTCGAAATGCATAACAAGAGCAAGTTCTGATTGTAAACGCATACATCGGCACACTCAAGAATCGAAAAAATGAAGCATTAAAAGTGAATGCTTTATATGGCTCAAGATACCTCACGAATCGAAAGTTGGGTTGTTGTGTGCTTAGTCATGTGATGCTCTTTATGGGATTACTAAACTTGTTTTTCAAAAGAATTTGTATTTTATTTTTCATTCTTCCCCAAAGTAAATCATTCTTTGTTTAAAATTTTTCATTTTCAGCATATTTTTAACTCAATTTTGAAATTTTTTTTTACTTTTATGGAGAAGCAAGGTCTTATAAAGAGCAGCGAGTTTAGAATCAAGTATATACCATTATTCATTTAACAGTAGTGCAACTACTACTATCCCACACTTAAAGGAACATCGTCCTCGATGTTATACTAAGCTCTGAATGGGGTAAAATCCCACACTTAGGGTTTTAAACATCTAAGTTGCGTTCTTTCAGTGTGTGTTGGGTTTGAATCCCACACTTAGTGATAAGCATAATGGATATGGTATATTTAAAACGAATGAAAGAGACGGTTTAGAAGTACTCCCCGGTTGTTGCAGTTCCTTTGTGTGCATTTTCCGGATTCCGTCTTTCTTGGTGCATTCTTGATCAAGTCTTCTTGTGATTGGTCTCGTAGGTGTGAACACGTTGGATATACTTTCTTTGATGCGCGGCGTCAAAGACTTGATGCGTCAGGCAGAAACTTGTTCGTATATCCAAGTGTGAAAGATAGTCGGAGACTTCATCACTTCTTGGAATGTGAAATTGCGGGAATGTAAAACACGGGTTGCCTCCCGAGAAGCGCTCTTTTAAAGTCGAGAGCTCAACTTCTTCTCTTCTATCTAGATGGAGATGGATGCATCCGTGGGATCCCCTTTGTTTATGTTGTGGGCCCTAGGTTGCGGAAAAGTGTATAGAGTGGATAGATTCTCATGAAATGATTGACTATTATCGTAATCAATTCGAGTGGACTATCTCTCGATGTTGCCTTGTAGTTCAGAAGATGCTCTAAAGTTGTCCTTGCAAGGCCGTGAAGTCCGAAGGTGATGTAATCGACTGCTTTAGTGACAGTTCCACTAGGGTCGGTCATGGTGGCTGTGTCTGTCTTAACAACCTCTCTTGGCGGTGGGTTTTGCCAGAGAGAGCAAACAAACGCCAAGAATTGCATTTTTATGCCTTCATAATTCTCGGTCTTGGGGTCTCCATTGAATCTTCTTATGCATGTGCACAGGTTCTCTATTTGCCGGTGCTGATGGTTATTGAATGGAAAGCCGAATTCTGAGAAAACTAGAGTAAGCTGACGAAGTATCTTCTTGCATCCTGAGTAGAATATGAACTTTCTTTTGGAGTTACTTTTCCGTTGTTGAATCTCCCGTAGATGGATCGTAACAAAAGTAGCGATATCAAGTGGTGATTCATTTGTGGCCCTAAAAGGTCGTTCGCGCCTTGATTCCTCCGAAACAAGATCACTAAGTTCTTCAATCAGTAATTCAACTTGTTTTTCAATAGTGGAGTTGATAACCATAGATCCGCTTTCTTTGGAACTAAGGTGATCTTCTCTATTTAGCAAGTCAAGCAATGATGTGAGGTCATTCATCGTCAAGATGTTGGCACGACTGCTTGGATGTCCATTAGTTTCTTTCATATGCGCTCTAATGGATCCCAACATCTCCCATTGTGTTGAGGTGAATGGGATGTTAGATCTTTTAAAGGCATTGTAGATCCTAGCGTAAGTCCATTTTTGTTGTTGACAGAATTGCAGTTCAGCAGGGGAAGGAGCAAGCAAGTTGACTGCGTTGCTAATTCCTTCTACCGCTTTGTCATATCTCTGGATGAATTCTTCGAGCACTTTCTGATCTGCAATGGTTTGTAGTTGGTTTCTGGTGCGTTTGGAATATTCCTCCAGTGTCTCTCTTCTCGTGGGATGGTTGTGGTTACTTCCTGCCATTTCTTCAGTTGTAAACGGTTTAGTTGGCGGCATGCTTCTTTTGTTTTCTTCTTCCATCTTTCTCGTTCTGGTCAATTCTTCCATCGTTGGGTTATCCGCTGATGCGTTCTTTATCTCTTGTCCTATCTGTCGGAGGTCAATCGGGCAATATGGCGTGATTGCCATTTCCGTGCTAGAGTTCCTTTCAGTTGTTGGCTTTGCAGTTTCTTTGTCCTCCGCGGTCTTGTTCATGGAGATCATGTACATATCGGCTTGCTCTCCAGGGTTTGGGTTGTCGATATGGAAAGTGATAGTTTCTCCCTGAGACTGCAAGCTGATGGTCTGTGCGAAGACGTTGATGATTGCCTTGGCCATATTCACGAAAGGTCTTCCTAGTATGATTGGGATGTGTACATCTTTCTGCATATCCATAACTACAAAATCTGCTGGGTAAAGAAATTTGTCAATCCTAACTAAAACATTTTCAGCTATTCCCCTAGGGTATTTGACCGAGTGGTCAGCAAGCTGTATTGTCATTTTGGTAGGTCGAAGATTTTCTAACTCAAGCCTCTTGAAAAGCGAGTATGGCATAAGATTAACACTAGCTCCTAAATCGGCGAGAGAACAGATAATGCCTGAATTGTAGATGGAAATAGGGAGAGTAAAACGTCCGGTGTCTCCGAGTTTTTCAGGAATGGTATTGTTAAGAATAGCTGAACATTCCTCGTTCAGCGGGACATTGGGTACTTCGGGTACCTTATCCTTGGTTGTAAGAAGTTTTCTGAAGTACTTTTTGGAGTGAACTTCAGAGGCGGTATCTAGGAATTTCCTATCAAGCTTAAAAGACTTAAGCTTGTCGGGTCGTTGTTTAAGACGAGCCGGAAATGGGATTTTCCTATTTGGTGTAGACTCTAAATCCATTGTCGATGGGACAATAGGTGGTTCCTTCACCGGAGAAGAAACCGTAGGTGGGCTATGTGCTACCTGAGAGTCTTGAATATGGGAAGCCTCCTTATGGCAACTAGTTGGACTATCCTGAGGTTTAGCATTAATACACTGTGCTAATTGTCCTAGGATGAGATCAGCTTGGTCTTGTCTAGCCGAGATTCCTTGAATGACTTGTATCAGGGTGTCGTCAAAACTAGAGGTCTGTGAAGAAGAGGGTTCTAAAGGTTGAGGTTGGTAAGTTAGTGGGCTATTCCTAGGTGGGTTAAAAGAAGGGTTAGTATTGGGTGAAGTTAGATGAGACTGAGGAATTTGGGCTGAGTGGTTCAGATTAGCACAATTAAGGCAGGTTTGAACTTGACAGACTTGTTGTTGTTGACTTTTCAATTCCTTAATCTCCTTGGTTAGGTTTGCCACTTGCTGAGTGAGGGTTTTGATAGCTTCATTCCCGATTGTAGTAGGTGAATTCACTAGCGAGGGGTGATTTTCACTGTTCCAGTCATGGTTGTGTATTGTCATTTTCTCAATAAGGCTCCAAGCTTCATTTGCCGTACAGTCTATGAAATTACCTTGAGAGGCGGTATCAAGTAAAGGACGGTGATGTGGGAAGAGACCATTGTAGAAAATGCGCAACTGGTCTGAGCGCTCAAATTGATGATTTGGACATTTCTTAAGCAATCCCTTAAAGCGTTCCCATGCATTGAAGATTGATTCCTCATGGACTTGACGGAAGTTTATGATGTTGGTCCTAAACATGGCTTGTTTTGATGGGGGGAAGTATTTGGCCAAAAATTTGGTTGCTAATTCTACCCAAGAGGTTATAGAGTTAATTTCTAGTCCCTCGAACCAGGTTTGTGCATTAAGAGTGAGTGAATAAGGAAATAGGTATAGGTAGACTATGTCCTGATTAACCCCAATCGGCTTAAAAGAGTTGGATAAGGAAATGAATTTGTCAAGGTGGGAGTTGGGTTCATCATTTGGTAGGCCACGGAATTGACAGAGGTTTTGAACTAACTGAACAATATGGGGCTTTAATTCAAATGAAGTTCTATCGGTTTCCGGATAGACAATTGGTCCTCCTCGACCTTCAATCAGAGGTTTAGAGTTTTCAGCGAGAGTTATACGTGTAGCTGTCATAGTCTCGTTGGCAGGTGGTTGACTAGTTTAGTGGATAGGGATAACGTAATTTGTGAAAATAGTGAAAGGAAGGAAAAATAAAGAAAGACGTAGGGGTCTAAGGAGAAGAGTTAATCCTAAAGGTTCACTAGCGAGTAAGTTCATCTTGACGCCTAAGGATCGTACAGTGGGTTCCCCGGCAGCGGCGCCAAAAACCTGTTGGCGCCCGATCAGGTCGGTGTCGTTAACGATTACTAACCGGGCACCAGCAGTGGGTTGTTTTATATTTGTAATTGCGGGGCCTAAGTTTTCCCTAACGATGCTAATCCTAAGGGTAAGCAAGTGGTAGGTATGACCTAGAGTCGTTCTTCAAACCGACTGAATTGAAACTAAGGCGAGGCAGATGAGGGCTTTCAAACTAGTGAATGATTTATAAAATAGTGTGGGTTTTGATTTTTATATTAACTAACTTAGGCAAGTAAATAAATAAAAGCGAAATAAAGGTAAAACGTAAAGCAGATAAAATAAAGATAGTGTATGCTGAGACTTCGTTAATTAAGTTATGGGATGATGTTTGGAGAAACTGTTTTAAAAGATATTAATTTTTATTCTTGAATACTCGTGATGTAAACACTAAATTCCCTACTAATTAAAATCCAATCAACATGTCACACCGGGAGCTAGGTTATGGTAACATTACAGAGTATTTAAAATAATAAGCAAAATCTTAATATGGTTTAATAATACTTTCATATGAACGGGAACGAAATCTTAAGGTACTAGACATAACTGAATCATACAACGATTCCTCGTCATCCTAACAGATTTGTATATGTAAACAGTTCATTTATGACTTAAAGCCAGCCCTTGCTTAAGACTACCCAGTAAATCCCCTAGTTATTTACAGCGTTCCTCACTTTAAGTGGTTCCGCCGCTTTAAACCCTGGGCCATGTCTTGTCCTACGATAATCTCCCATGTAGCCTTGCGGTTCCATAGTTTCATACCTTTGACAAATTATATTGACACAGATAATTGACTACCTTTTAATTGGACGTCACAAAAAGGTGTTGTAATCACGTTTATTAGTGGAAAGGCGATAGATTAATTTGAAGTTTAAAAGTCTATTTAGAAAGGTTAATTAAACTAGGTTTCTCATTTTATATATATTAGTCCGTAATATAACTACCTTCGGTCGTTACGCAGCTTCCACGTATTTGTACTACA